>CAIGRF010078884.1:0-12539 GCA_903798235.1 Fraxinus ornus | reverse complement strand
TCTTCTTTTTGTTCTTTTGAAAAATTAGCGGGAAAATTGTCATCGATGGCTTTTGAAACCTTTTGTTGAACCAAAATACCTCTCATTTTTTGTTGCCAAATAGAAAAATCACATTTTCCATTAAAAATTCATAAATCAAAATTGTGCGTTGTCATTTTCAAAACAAGAATTACAAAGTCGCAATTAAGCCACACAAAGCAGACCTAGGTTCGCAAATATACACCGTTTTAGATTCTCAGGGTTTCATAAGATTTACGATTCTAGATCAGAGGAATGTTCAAACGGGTAAAGTCTAGGTATTCTAGTAACTTATCAATACAACCAGAGAGATATCAACAAAACAATTTCACACACGATATATCACAAACGATAATATGATGTAATTAATCAAAAGAGCAAATTTCAATCACGTAGTAGAGAAGAGCAAATAATTTCTAATTTCTAGCATAAGCAATTGTTACCCCTTCACGGTAACCCCAATCCTAATATCACCCATACGATGATGCGCTACTGCTGAAATTAAAAGAGGATAAGCCAATTTATCGGAGCGGACCTATTTGAGTCTATAATTTACGAGAGATGCGATCGTCGTACCACCAAGGGAAAAATCGTCCAATTTTCTCTGTGAAGCCTGAAACACTAGAACAATAATATCGGTACGTTCAGAAAGTTAAAACAACAAACTGCCTGAAGAGAGTTTTCCCAGCATGAGCACCAAGCGTCGCCCACGCGCCTAACTGGAAAGCCCATGCGCCGCCGTCGCTGGCGGCCACCTCCACCACGTGCATTACCTACAGCATCGCCTCCACCTATTGAGCTCAAAAATGGGTTCAGTTTTTCCGGGCAGTAGCTGGTTTGTCCGGAATCGAAGAAAGTAGGTTCGGCCCTTTTTGAAGATCGCGAGACAGGTTCTTCTTCTTCAATTTCTGGACTGGTTTTGGTTGATTTCTTACTAAAATTCACGCCAAACGAGGCTCTGATACCATATGTAAGGTTGAAACCACCGATTGTACCAAGGGATCCGGGCTCAGTCTCTCTATTCGACACCAGAACTGACACCAATCAACCACAAACCAACACTTCCAAATAGTTGCTCCAACGTCTAGATAGATAGCCCACAAAGGACTTGGGAATGATAAGTTTACAGCCAAGAAACTTAGCCACAAAGGCTAACTAAAAGAAGGAAGAACACGGGTCTCACAGAAAATGACACAAAGCCAGGTAAGGAATTAGTTCTCTTCTTCTCAAGACAAAGGTGGCGGCTCAAAAATTAATCTCATTCACTTTGCCATAGTAACGGACGGGTATTATATAATAGGAATAGGTGGGCTTTAGGTTAAAGAATAGATTGGGTCGAATAAGACATAAGTAGTAGGCTAGCAAACTGTAGGAGCCGTCCAAATCTGGGTTGGGCCATGAGCAACCGTAATTTAATTAGGTTGTTCAATAGCCCAAGTGAGTTACGTGATAGGTTTAATCAATTGTGGTGTCGAAATATTTCACTTCAATCATCTATCGAGGCCTATGAAGTATAATCCAAACCTAAAACCGAATAACATCATAGCTCGGGATTTATTAGGTATCAAAAACCCAACAAATCTGTTAGGAATAAAGTAATACCAATTTGTTGAGAATCGAGTTGAATAACAAAGGAGAAAATAAGAGAAATATAAAAATAATATATTACACAACAATATAAGATTTATGTGGAAGAAGAGAATTTTATATACCAGGAAATTAAATTCTGTTTACAAGATTTGATACTCTAAATCTAAATTTAAACAATTTTATCAATTTTTTAATGTATACAATAATGATATAATTATTATGTTGAGTCTCTAAGGAGCTTAAATCATGTGGAGCATATAGGAACCTATTACAAGTGTTTGGATGATATATAACTCAAGAAACGAGTCAGAATGGAAAAAGCATTTCCGTCCGGATAACACTGTCGCATGAGCGTCATGGGCGGCAGCTCCGCCATTTGAGCGTAATACTGGAGCCAGGAAAGCGCCAATTCTCTGTACAAATTTTCATTCCCGATGTTCAGACGCCAAACCTAATGGCCGGCTAGCGAAATTGCGACGACCTTTTCTTTATCAAAACTCCAAAATCAACTATTCAATTATCCAAAGTCCTTATACCAGTCAAACTTTCAATTCTTTATGAACTTTGACACATTTTCAACTGGACTTATAAACCAAAAAGACTCTTATTCCTTTTATTAATTTACGAACCCAATCCTGATCACAATAGAAATTTGGGTCATACTTTAACAAAACCAAACAAAAGTTTTCAAGTTGTCCCATGTGGGATAAGTTATGACAATACAACCAAATTTTTCCTTATACTGAGTATTGAGTGGATTTATTTGAATAAAAATATTTCATTCAACACTAAGCCCTTGTTTGGTGGCTTTAAAATTTTAAAAAATAGTTTCAAATAATATTCTTTGGAAAATGTGTAGTTAAAATGAAAAGAAAAGTTTTTAGTTTACTGCAAAATATTTTATTGTTTGAATGTGTTGTTGAAAATGAGTATAAAAAATAAATTAAAATATAGTAAAAGGAATTAAATAGGGGTGTTCACAAAAATATATTTCGAATAAAAGACACCACAAGTATACAGTTCATTAACAAATAATAAAGTGGACTTTTTGAATTCGAGTATTGTCCACAAGAATTGATTAGTTCTAATTCAAATTATTTTGATCCTAACCGAAACAATAAAATGAGAGTGTTTGTTTTTGATGAATTTATAACTAAGTTACTGATGCAGATGCGATTATGAATGCTTTAACTAGACTGGATGAAATTTATGTGGAATGCAAGTTGAAGTTTTTTTTCCAATATATGATGAATGTACTAGGATCATGAATCTCTATGCAATAATCTTTTTAAGCCTAGTTCTACACATTGATGCAAGATTGAAATATTGAAGAATGAATACTCCAAAATTATTTGATAGTCTCTCTTGAGTAAAGTCAAACCTATTCTAATATGTGACCCAATTATATCTCTATGACGGATGCTAACATACTCTTATGCATGAATTTTTGTGAGCACTTGAAGATTCACATAGGGTATTGCAGTATATTTCTATCCCCTATCGGACTATATGATGATTTATACCACATCAAACCTATTCCACTGCTTTCGAATGCATGAAATAAGCCACCACACTCACAATTACGTAAACAATAATTATAGAGAAAATGAAATTCATATAAACCATTCAAACATCCCAAAAACATGTTTCGATGTCAAAGATGTAAAACTAAAATTTAAAAACCATATTACATAGTTCGTCTAACTCTAGTACAGAATTAACCTAGCCTAGTATAGTGGAAATAAGAAAATCAGAAAAATAAATAAAGAACGATATCACCAATTCAATTATTGAGTTTAATCTTCGCTTCATGGATGTTGCTTTTCTTGTTTTTGGCTCTTTTCTTTTCTCAAAACTCTTATCAATCTCTCCATAGGTTCTGGACGGTAGGGTTTTAATGTGCTACCATGATATTGTTTCCATAAGTCATTCAACCGAATAAGGAAACAAGAAATTCGCGTCAAATTCTCAACTATACGACCGTATAGTTACGATCTATGCAACCGCATAGTTCTCATGAAAGTCATCCTGGAATTTGCTGAAGCCACCTATGCGACCGCATAGGATTTAAGCTATGTGACCGCGTAGCTTACTCATCTTCCAAAATGTTGCAATTTGGTCCTTAAACTCCGTTTCACATTTCTCGACCTCTTTTCCCACTTTTTCTTCAAATAATACTTCATTCCTTAGCTCAATTCGACCTAGCCATCTCCACATCTTCAATTCCTCCTCCGAGTCATCTTTCGATTATTCGCATCTTCTTCCCTGAACTTTCGTTTTCTTTTTAGTCCTTTTTCACTTTGTTTCTCATAATCTCCGCCACATTCATCACATTGTCCCGTAAAACACAGATTACATAGAATTAAGCTATATTTCAACATATTTATCAACAATTTTCCGTGTTTGTAGCCCGAAATAAATGTGTAAAATTCACTTATCAGCTCCCCAAACTTGAAATATTGTTTGTCCTCAAACAAAACTATAACTTGATTCCACATAAAACATGGTTTAACAACCTGTCATGTCTCAGGATTGTAACTTAGTAATTAAAAAACTGAACAATGTCAACAGTGCAAAATCAAATCAATCTTCACATGTTACATGCATAAATTAACACATGTGTGTGTGAAAACTCATGTCAACATATTAAGATCATAATTAGCTCAACATATGACCTATAGTAGTCAAATATTTCCTTACTTCACTTGAGAGATTCACTCCCCAAACTTATGCTTCTCACTTAATTTTTCTGGGGTATGTCCTAAGTTGAACTTATTCAATTTCTTCCCCTCTTTTAGGTTAAATAGGTCTTACTATTGCAAGTTCTCATTTTAACAAGTCGATATTCTCCTAGACAATCCACACAAGTTAATGTCATGCACGAAATTTCTACTCATCTCAATGTTCTCCTGTAACAACTCAACCATCTCCAAACTACCCTATAGTTGGATTATGGATTAATACTATAAAGGTAATTCAGGTTTACTTACTATGTTCAAATATTTTCTAAATAATGAACCAAATCACCAACTTAATATGTCAAACATAAGTATAGTTCCGATTTCCATCCACCACCTTCGTAATGATTAGGGGAGTATTCTTAGCCCCATTTTTTATCTCATTGTGAATTTGTCCTTATCGTTACATACTCTTTTATTTTGCCTATTGTTATTAATAACAACATTGAGGACGATGTTTTCAATAAGTTTTGGGTAGCATTCATCATATTTTACTGTAGTTTTAGTGTGATTGTGTGTTAATAAAAATTGCAGTTTTCATTCAGTTACTTTCGAATTTTTATCTAGTTGTTTTCTAGCATTAGATTATAGTTACAATTTTGTGCACTTGTGTGAGTTTGATAACTTTGCCTACTATGATGTTGAATATTAGAATAGGTATGAATTGCGAATAATGAAAATAGTGTACTATTGGATTAGTCAAAGGTTGTTGGTGTGAAACTTGACTTTTCTAAATAATGAACCAAATCACCAACTTAATATGTCAAAAAGTCATGATACTTATGTTTGACATATTAAGTTGGTGATTTGGTTCATTATTTAAAAAAGTCAAATTTCACACCAACAACCTTTGACTAATCCAATAGTACACTATTTTCATTATTCGCAATTCATACCTATTCTAATATTCAACATCATAGTAGGCAAAGTTATCAAACTCACACAAGTGCACAAAATTGTAACTATAATCTAATGCTAGAAAACAACTAGATAAAAATTCGAAAGTAATTGAATGAAAACCACAATTTTTATTAACACACAATCACACTAAAACTACAGTAAAATATGATGAATGCTACCCAAAACTTATTGAAAACATCGTCCTCAATGTTGTTATTAATAACAATAGGCAAAATAAAAGAGTATGTAACGATAAGGACAAATTCACAATGAGATAAAAAAAATGGGGCTAAGAATACTCCCCTAATCATTACGAAGGTGGTGGATGGAAATCGGAACTGGAGCACCATCAGTTAATGGTGGAGGGAGGCATGCTAGAATTTGTCGCATCATCTCGGATTGCTGTGCAAGCTCGACTTGCATGCCCTAAATCTATATGGACTGCTCCCAAACCTCATTCTCGATGTAACCCAAGTGATCCCAAGTCTCCTTAGCCCTCAACTGAATCCCATCTACCCTACCCACTTAGTGATTCAACCGTCCATTCAGGATCTCAACCTATCATCTCACAGCCAAAGACTCCCTACTGGTGGTAGAAGCGAAGTTCCTGCTGCTCAGCATGTCAATGACTAACTGTCTGGAGATCTGTACTCCCGGCACCCACAGCCTATTGATGATTCTCAATATCTTGGCTAGAACTGGTCATAGTGGCGAATATCTGTCTTAGTAATTATGTATTAACATCTAATGGTACTAGTAGTGGTGGTACTTCAGGCATCTCAGTGTCCTCAGCCCCTGACCTTGTACAACCTATTGCTGCCTCAGTTGCTCCATCTCTATATTTTTCCCTAGCTCGATCCTGTGCCTCCAAGGTAGTCCCTTTAATGAAGGGGCTAGGTTTCTCGAAAAGCTGAGGTTGGCTCGATGTTGTGGCAAATATATAGTCGTAGAATAGCTATGGATAGTGTAATCTCAATCTGATTCCACGCTGGAGTTTGTAATGGCCAAGTATCCTCGCACCCAAGTAAAACTCTTCCGACTGTGTTCCAATGGTCTTCCGAAATAGAAACAATGTTATCCCAAGTTAAATGATAGTAGTTGTGTATGACATCGGGTGTAGACATTATCCATTTATCTCGCACCCATGTCTGGTGTAGATGTTCGGACCTAGGAGTGTCGATCTCGTTGTTGAAATTTGCATAGAACTCGCGAACTAGTCCCTCATACACTGAGTGTGGTCTTTCTATTACTTTGTCCCAACCACGATTTTGGACTAAAGTGACTATGTCGAATTCGAGAAAGTCTTCCAGTTTAATCGACCTTTCTGGAAGTAGTGCCAAGGCTAATGATATTTAAGTATCGTGTGATGGCCTCATGATTTAAAAATCTTCGTATTCCCCCTTCAGGCCCCGTAGTTTGCGTAGTACCCAAAGTGGATGCTACTTTATCTTTTCCTTTCACCGTTCGTTTAGAAGGCATTTTGCAACACAAAAAAAAATTGAAATATGTAAGTTATATGTGATGCATAAATGAATGCTATAGTACTTAAAGATAATATAGAAAAAGGAGCACCAAATCCCCAAACTGATGGCAAAACATTCATGCTACTTGCATAAATAAGGATACCATGTAATTGACCAAACAAAGTATAAGACGGTGTAACGATGCCATGCTCGAGAAAATATATAATGAAGGTTAGGTACAATATAAAAATTTTCAAAATGTAGTTCATAAACACAATATCATTTCAAACAATGAAAAAATTTCATTTAACACTATGTTCGACCAAGCAAGTTTGTCTTCGGGCACTATCGAG
The DNA here is from genome assembly GCA_903798235.1 of Fraxinus ornus. NCBI lineage: Eukaryota > Viridiplantae > Streptophyta > Magnoliopsida > Lamiales > Oleaceae > Fraxinus > Fraxinus ornus. The sequence goes on along the minus strand of CAIGRF010078884.1, from coordinate 5,477 downwards.
AAAAATCGAAATTTTTTCGAGCAATCTCCAAGCATATGAAAAAGGGTATATTATTTTCACACATATTCAAATTTGAGATCAAACGGACGTCATTTGGATTAGGAAACTGAGAGACGAAATGAGGGACGTGAAGTGATATGTATCTAACAGCCACATTATGACTATGTGTGGTCAATTGTTGGTTCGATGTTTCCAACTACATATGTCAAGGAATATCAACTTGAATATCAATCAAAATTACTTAGAAACATTGTCAAATTCGAAACGAACCCTAATTCCACACCAATTTTCACATATGCATTTCATAGAACACTTTACAAGCGCTTCATTTTCCATGGAAATTTCAAGGTAGTTATTAATCAAACCACATTTATTTTCAATACAACTCAACCATCACAAATTCCATCATCTATCTTAAGGCCCCATTCCTCAATCAAGCACTTTTCTAATTCATTCTCAAAACCAAAATGAAACTTGTATAAAATGAGGTAAGAATGGAAAAATTATGTTGATGTCGGCTTTAGATAATGAAGAATAGTAGAGATAAAGTGAGTATGAGTGATGTGTTTGGGTGTGTGTTCGTGTGCATGAGTAAAGAGTGATGTGTGAGTGGTTTGCTTTCTGCGTGAGTAAGGAGCTGATGTGTGAGTGGTATGTGTGAGTGTTTAAAAATGATTTGAGGCCTGAGGTGTTCAATGCGACGGCATAGAACACTTCTATGCGGTTGCATAGAACAATTTGTCAGGGCCATATTTGGTTAGCCTGGCTTGTGTCTTGCCACCACATGCTGCTTCAACATCTACGTGTTCCCGGTGCTGGCCTATGGGCTTCCCATTCGACCCGTCTTGAAACACAAACCAAGGAATCTGACATGTGTGTGAATCAACAGGCGAGTAAACCTGTAAGGCACAAAGAAGTTGATTGGCATGATCCCCCTGAGGGTTGCAACACCGACCGACCTCGATCTTTTGAGAAGGTTTGAGTGTGAGCATACCTGTCGGGACTCAAAAGTTGGTAAACTATACCTGAGCGGGGTAAAGTCAGAGGAAGCTTTGGTGGAGGTCCGCAGCGATACTGTCATGCAAATCATTCGTCTGACTTGGGTATAGGGGCAAAAGACTAGTACTATGCGGTCGCATAGACTACTAGGTATGGGTGTTTGGCCGATTTTAGAAAATTGTCATTTTCGATCGTTGGGGCCCCCAGTGCCTCGATATTCATGCTATACAACTTCAAAAAGATGAAAAGAGTATATGCACATGAAAAGTTTATAAAACCAAATAAATTTTTCGAAAACTCGTTTTCGGCCAATTTTCACCAAAATCTCGGTTTTCAATCCACAATGCACATCGATTTTCCAATGCCCCAAAAACTTGTCAAAACATATTTTAAACTGTATGGGGGTATGTGGATGCTATGAGTTTGGTTAAAAAAAAAAAATTTAAAACTTAAAAGCACCTGTTGATCCCGAAAAGCTCAAAATTGATCGTTTTTGTCTCAAAATGCATGACTTTCATACCAAATCAACTAAGTATCATTTCAACACCCCCAAACTCATGTACAACACATTTAAAACTAGTTTGGACTATGCATAGACTCTTAGTGACCTATAGGGACGATCAAAAACATGAAAAATTCCTAATCTAATGCATAAAGCAAAGTAAATAAAAGGAGAGAAATGTTGGGTTGCCTCCTAACCAGTGCTAGTTTATAGTCTATAGCTCGACTTTATTTCGATTGCCAGTATTCTGAGATAGACGGTTGACTTTTCTTTTGGAAAATCACCGCTCCAATAAAGTTTCAATAGCTGTCCATTCATCTCAAATGTTCCCTTACTATCATAAGTGATTTCAACTGCCTCATATGGAAACATCTTAGTGATTGTGTATAGACCAGACCATATTAACCTCAACTTCTCAGGGAATAGCTTGAGTCTCGAGTTGTATAATTGAACTTTTTGGCCCACCTCAAACTTCTGTCTCTAAATATTATATCATGCTACTTTTTGGTGCACTTCTTGTAGAGTTTTACATTATCATACGCTTCTAGTCGGAATTCATCCATTTCATTCAATTGCAGCAATCTCGTTTCACCAGCTGCCTTCAATCAAAGTTTAAGTTCCTGACTAACCAGTATGCTCGGTGCTCCAACTCAACTAGAAAATTACATGCTTTCCTAAAAACCAATCGATACAGAGACATGCCTATAGGTGTTTTGAAAGCTGTCCTATAAGCCCATAGCTCATTGTCAAGCTTTTTAGACCAATCTTTCCTAGAAGAGCTCATTGTTACCTCAAGTATTCTCTTCAGTTCCTTGTTGGAGATTTCAACTTGGTTGCTGGTCTGAGGATGATATGGAGTCTTTACACGATGCCGGACACCATATTTAGCCAACAAGGACTCAAATTAACGATTGTAAAAGTGCTTGCCCCATCACCTATGATAGCCCGAGGAGTGTCATAATGGGTAAAAATATACTTCTTTAAAAACCCAATCACTACCTTAGCATCATTGGTTGGCAATGTTACCGCTTTCACCCACTTGGAGAAGTAGTCAATAGTAACCAGTACGTATTGATTCGAGAATGATGGTGGGAATGGTCCCATGAAGTCAATTTCCCACACATTAAAATGTTTCACCTCAAGAATGCTGTTTAAAGGCATCTCATTCCTCATCGAGATATTTCCAATGAGCTGAAACCTATCACACCTACACAAATTCAAAGGCATCCCGGAACAATGAAGGCCAATAGAACCCAGATTGTAGAATTTTTGTTGCTATTTTGGATGCCCCAAAATGTCCTGCGTATGCAGATGAGTGACATTGCTCCAGTATTTTAGGCACTTCTTCCTCTGGCTTAGATCGTCGAATAATCTGATCTGCTCTTCGCCTATACAGAATGGGATCTTCCCAAAACTAATATTTCAAGTCAGCGAAAAACTTCTTTCTCTGATGCCTTGAATAATCCATCGGGTTGATAGATTTGGCCAAGTAGTTTACGATTTCAATATACCAAGGCACCTCATCCATGCTAAAAATTTGCTCATCTGGGAAAATCTCATTAATCTCAATTGAATCATTCATCTCTCTTGGCTCAAGTCGAGGTAAGTGGTCGACTAACACATTTTTGCCGCCCTTCGTTTTCCTTATCTTCATATCAAACTCTTGTAGGAGTCACACCCAACAGATAAGTCTCAATTTGGTGACTTTCTTCGTTAACAAGTACTTTAAGGAAGTATGGTCGGTGTAGACTATGACCTTTGATCCCACAAGATATGATCGAAATTTATCAAAGGTATACACCACAGCTAACAGCTCCTTCTCTGTGGTGGCATAGTTTCGCTGGCGTCGGTCAAGGTTTTTCTTCCGTAGTATATCACGTGAAATATGTTATTCTTCCACTGTCCCAATATAGCCCCCACCACGTAATCACTAGCATCACATATTAACTCAAATAAGAAACTCCAATTCGGTACGATGATCACTAGTGCTAAAGTTAGCTTCTCTTTTAACGTGTTGAAAGCCACAAGATGCTCTTCAGAGAAGTTAAATGTGACATCCTTGGCCAGTAGGTTACACAAGAGCTTCGTGATCTTTGAGAAGTCTTCAATGAACCTTCTATAAAACTCGGCATGTCTCAGAAAGCTATGAACACCCTTAATTGATGTCGGTGGCAGTAAGTTCTCAATAACCTGAATTTTAGCCTTGTCCACCTCAATTCCCGCTGTTGATATGCGGTATCCCAACACAATACCTTCATGAACCATAAAGTAACATTTTTCGAGTTCAATACCAGGTTCGTCTCTTTGCATCGTTGCAACACCAAGCTCAAATGCTCCAAACATTCATCGAATGATGATCTGAATACCAAAAAGTCATCCATGAAGATCTCTATAAATGTTTTAACCATGTCTAAGAATATCGCCATCATGCAACGCTGGAAAGTGGCATGAGCATTGTACAATTCGAAATGACATCTTAGGGTAAGTAAAAGTACTATAGGGACACGTGAAAGTGATTTTCTCCTGATCATTTGGTGCTATGGTATCTGATTGTACCCAGATTTGAATTCTATGAGAATAATTCATGGTTGAGTTCGAATTTGTCCTTTGAAAAACTTGGGCGAAAGTATTGAGTGGAAAAAGGTAGTGGTGTTATCAATAGAGGAAAAAAGCCGAATTAAGTGATACATGAGTGCATATTTGTGAGGTAAATTTTAGAGTTTAGAATGTCTGACGGGGATGGACCAACAACCAAACCAACATGTCGGATGAGATGATACATATGTTTGAATGGTTATTTGAAGATGTGTGGAATAGATTGGATAGACAAGACACTGAGCTTGCCAACTACGGAAACTCCAAATATATGGAGACATGGTAGGCGGGAGCCTATGATGGAGGTGCGTGAAGAATATATGATTATGGGAGTGATGTGGATGATGAGGCAGTAATCGAGGCTGAAATGGGTAGGATGAGAAATAGAGGAGCTAGGCTTGAACGAATGGGTAGAAACTTGGTTGGAGACGAGGTAGATGGGAACATGGATAACATAAAAATGTCTATTCCACCATTCAAAGGAAGGAGTGATCTGGAGACTTACTTGGAGTGGGAGAAAAATATTGAATTGATCTTTGACTGCTACAACTATTCGGAGGATAAGAAGCTGAAGATAACGGTCCTTGAATTCACCGACTATACAATCACTTGGTGGGATCAAGTGGTGACAACACAGTGGAGAAATAGGGAACGATCGATTAATACATGGGATGACTTGAAAACTATCATGCGAAAGAGGTTTGTACTTAATCACTACTACCAAGAGCTTCATCAAAAACTACAAAACCACTACCTAGGATCGAAGAGTGTGGAGGACTATCAGAAAGAGATGGACTTGTTGATGATTAGGGCAGATATAGAAGAGGATTGAGAGGTCACCATGGCCAGGTTTTTTAACGGGTTGAATCAAGACATAGCTAATGTATCGAAGATGCAACACTATGTAGAATTAGAAGACATGCTACACATGGCTGTGAAAGTGGAGAGGCAATTGAAGATGAATGGGACAGCAAGGTACTCATCTGGTACTTCGGTTCTAACTCATCCTTGAAGCCTAAGTGGGATAACAACAAAGGAGGTATGGTTGTTTCTAGGGGTAAAACTGAATTGTCGAAGGAAAGGGAAGAAAATGCTAGCAAGAAAATGGAATCCCAGCCATCAAGAAGTCGAGACATCAAATGCTTTAGGTGTTTGGGGTAGGAGTACATAGTTTCTCAATGTCCAAACAAAAGAGTGATGATTATGCGGGATAATCGAGAGGTGGTAAGTGAAAGAGAGAGTGATTATGAAGGCATGCTAGAATTGGAAGAGGCTAGTGATGGAGGCAGAATAGAATATGTTGTGGCTAACTATTGGTCACGAGGCGAGCTCTTAACACTCAAATCAAGGCAGATGACTTGGAGCAGCAAAGAGAAAATAT
>CAIGRF010078849.1:4476-17119 GCA_903798235.1 Fraxinus ornus | reverse complement strand
ACACAAAGAGAACAACACCTAAAATTTACCGGAGATATAACTCAAGTATCCATGTGACAAATCAAGCTACCAAATTATAAATTATAAGTCTTCCGGAGAAAAATGCAATATTGAAGGAAGTTTTTGGAACATTTAAATATGCACATATGCATGCTGTTTAATATGTATTTCAATTATTAACAATGAATCTTACTATGACATATAATTGAAGTATCCATGTAATCATATTTAAGTGAAATATTTTTCCAAAGAAAATGTAATGCTACCAGAAGTTTTCAAAATTTTCATGCATAGATCATCTAAACGTGTCATGATCCATATGCACTTTGGAAAGCATTTTAAGTAAAGACCGAATACATGAACTTTGCATGCCTCCAATTCCTAGCGTGGATTTTGGATCAACAACAATCACTTTCAACACAGTATTAGTAGCCATCTAACTGCCTATGCCTTCACTTGATTATCAAAAAGGCTCTAAAAAGCCAAGTCCTGATGCCGAACACTTACATGCTCAAGAAAAAAAAATCAGATATATAAACATTTTGTACAATTTCACAACAATACAAGTGGTAACTGACAAGATTAGAATTGCAGAAAGGGTATTCTAGCATAATAAATGCACATGTCATTACTAGAAAATGAAATCGACAAAAAGAGCCCATACAGTTAAAAGAGTTCTAGAATGATAGATTGATATTGGGTCAATACCCAGCCATTAGCATCTTATACTATAAGTAGCTCCTCTCAACTTGTGAGATGATGTCATTTTATTAAAACAGCAAGCAAACATTTTGAAACTGCAATATAAAAATTCACACAATGTTCATAAAGCATGGAATTAGATAACAGATACATTTACTGCAAGAAAACACGGCATCTTGTATGAAGTCAAGGGCAGCTTATTAACATCATTCTTCAGAAAAAACGCAAACCTTGCATCTGATGGTATGGAACTATCTGTAGTACCATGGAAAAGGACAATATGGGGCAGCATAGAAACTGCCTTCTCAGAGCTTGGATCCTGTACCATAACTTCAGGAGAAAATTGTTCCAGTGAATTTTTTCCTTCCATTATACTGTAAATAACAAATCAAGACATCGATTACATAGAGCAAAAGAACACGGTCAGTCATACTTCACCCATGATCTATTATTAAACGATTTAGCATTGAAAAGAACTTGTATACCTTAAGAAGATGGAGCGATGCAAGCCTCGATTATGGAAATGATCGATCAGATTGAGTAAATTGTATCTGTCAATATACATGGATTGGGAAATTATTGTAGTCCATCAAACAGTTTAGTTCCCAATCATGGTGGAACAAGAGATATTGGCCCCTCAACAAGATGAAAACAAAATTTGAATCATGGTATACACTTACCCCCCTGATAAACCAAAATAAGCTTTTATCTGGGAGGCACTCCAAGAAATGCTATTGCCTCTGGATTCTTTGATTGCCTGCTGCAAAAGAGCACAGGAAGAAATATGTGCACCAGCTGACTGACCCATGAGATAAATCCTGCAGAAATGGTTCCAAAAGACGTGTTTTGGCAAGAAGGATCATTCATTATTCACCAGCACTCAGCAGGTTCTAACCCTTTGTGCTGGAGAATAGACATCTCCACGAGACTTGATATTTTGACTCAACAAATAAATCCATTCCTTTTTTTCATTCTGTTCTATTATCTAGGGTTAGATTCTCTATTTAACAACATATCTATTTTGTTCCTGACCTTATCCTTTACCCACCACCATTATCGACAAACCCTTGGTTACCTAGGTAGTACAGACCATCTCTATCAATTTTCCCTCATTTTATCTCTTTCATGAAAATCCTGATATTATTGCTCCGTTATGAAGTAAGTAAGCTCAATAATAATAAAAAAAAAAATTGACTCACTTGTTTGGATCACCTCCAAATTCAATAATATTGTTACAAATATAAGCAATCCCTTGAGAAACGTCATTAACCATATCGCTGATTGTTCCCTGTGGAAAATTTCTGCAACCAGATGGATACAAAAACAGGAAACTATGACGAAGTGACAATATTGTTGATCAAAATTACATGTACATACACATAGGAGATTGAGTGAGAATTTATTCATCATTGTATATGAAGGATTTAGCAACTCAAGCAAATACCTGTGGTCATTTGGAAGGCCAACACGTGAACTTAATAATCTTTTTTATCTTGAATTCATTCAACCGAATGATAACTAATTCAAATTCAAGGTAATAATTTGCAAACACCAGCTTGCTATTACATTGATAAAGGAACAATGGAACAAATATTTTGACATGCTAGAATGGTTGTCTCTGTGTGTGTGTTATTTTTTATAACACATAAATCTATTGAAATACATCACGCCAGTCCATTTCTGAATGGGAAGCACAACATTATTTGACAATTTCTAATCAATATCAGTGTTCTTTTCTAGGGTGGGTGAGGAGTGAAAACCTACAATTTGTCTGGAATTACGCACTATGGCCAATTCATATAGTCTCTTATGCTTATAAAAATACAGTTCATGAATATCAGAATAAACATGATAAAATTAAGATTGAGTCAGTTACCTGTAATCAATACATGCCACTATGATATCTCTTTCTGCTAATTGTAGTCCTAGCAGAGAACCCCATGCCTTGTACCTGCAAACACGACTATACTATGACTTCAATAGGACACAAGTAGCATTGTCTACAGATAGTATGAATTACGCATTGGAATAACTAGCTTAAAAAATCTACTGATTCCTTTGGATAGCATGTTACATAGAATCCACTTAATATATAGTATCTGAATTGAATTTCGACTTTCAACAATGACCTGTCCATTGGTGAAGTCACTTCTTGAGTTAACATAACATAATGAATACATTGTGGACTGAGGAAACAATGCCAGCTAAGAAAAAAGCACATGGGTCAAGACATTCTACATGTGCCGCATAAGTTAAGTAACTGTAGACATAAAATAATAAAAAAATAAATAATGGGTTGGGTCAATTTAAATAATTAGCCCGATTACACTAAAGCCTACTTTTTTAAAAGCCCAACCTACTTTTTTTTTCTTAAAATCCACAATTATTCAATTATAATCAATTTAATTGAATTAATTGAGTTACTACCAAAATTGGCCACGAATTTCCCTATAAATTGGGTCAATGATTCATTTCAAAAGGGGGAAAAAAGTAGAAGAGAAAATCACGAAGTGCTGAAGGAATTCTCTCGACTCCAAGTCCGGAAAGCATGAAGAAGATCAGAAACCTTCTTTAAATCAAGCAAATCAAAGAAGAACAAAGTCTTCTTCAAATCAAATCAAGATCAAGTCCAAGTTTTAGGAGTACAAATCCAAGCTCCAAAAATTCAAGCTTCTCGACAAATCAAATTCTCAAGAAATCTCAAAGCTTAGGATTCAAGCCACGTGATTCCTCGTCTTCAAACTTTCAGATCATTAATCAGAGGGATTTGCATTTTTGCAATTACAAGAAGATTCATATCTATTTGTATTTTTAAAAAAATACAATTTGTAACGATTTCTGTATTTTAAATCCGCGAAATTCGTCATACAAATTTCTTGGCACGCTCGTGGGACCTTCTTGTCCTCTCATCTTTTGATCTCAGAATTTTCAACTTTCGCGAAATCCGTCGTACAGTAACATCTATTTAAAGTTGATGAATTCAACTTATAAAGATGGAGTTCCCTCCCATAGTCCCTAAGGACTAGTTTGTTCGGCCATCTAATATATGATATTTGAGATAAAGATGCCCTGCAAAGGGGCCAGTGTTTCCCTGATTAAACATGTTGTTTGGTAGGCCCACATCAATGGTTTTGAGGTTTCTCAAATCTTAACTTCGAAAGTGGAAAATTACAATTTTCCAAAGGTGTTAATTGATTGAGATTTGGGATTTAATCCTATTTTCAAGAAGAGTATGGGATCACACGTTGCATCCACCCTTTAACAACACCGCAATCACCTTCTACTGCAATTATAACTCCTTTTACTTTCCTCTTTTCTTCTTCATTCTTCCTCTTGCACACAACTGAGGGCTCCCCCACTACAAAGGAGACCTTGAAGATAGTAGACACCATCACCACCATGGAATTAATCTCCATGCAGCAGGCAGTACTACAATTTTCAACCAACAGAACATATACAGACGTGGATTTATTTATCTGTAAACAAAAATTCAAAGAATTATGTACACGAGATATATGTTTATAGCAAATAGAAAATGGTAAGGGCAGTTGTTGGTGGAGTATGCTGTTGGAAGCGTTGGAGGTCGAAGTTAGGGAAGGAGGGGAAAGCTGGCAGAATGGCACTACCAAAGCCCCTATCTAAAACAATAGATGGATGAAAATAAGTTAAAGGTAATAACCTCTGGCTCACTCACCCAATAATCCAAGCCCCACCAGTTACAAATGCTACCACAGGTTTCAGGCCATCTTCATTTGATGGTAAATATAAATCCAACCTGCAAAATACTTTTATATCATAGTCAAATTGGATGTAAATGAAGTGAAGAAATATTTGATGAAGGCTTCGATCTCACAAAAATGTACCTATTCCTTGGCTGATCTCCATAAACAATACTTCTGCGGACTTGGCTTGAAAAGAAATATTGAAATGCAACTACCAAATAACAAATATCAAACGATCTTATCATTCAAGTTAAAGAAGCTGAATCATGGACAAGAGCACTGAATTCAAGCTACGCATACTAAAAAGGATGACCGCACAAGTATGCATTCTGCAAGATCTAATATTGCAGATAAAAATAACTTTAGTTAATATGTCTAGAGGAGTAACCAAATTCATTTAAAATAAGAAGCGGGAAAATATAAATAGCAGCATTAAAATAGCAATACACCCCACCCCTACCCACAAATCTAAAAAAGAAACGGATACAATTACTTTCAAATATTGTTGTTTAGTTTTTCTATTCATTGTACATGACTGTTCGTGGATTCTTTTCAGAATAATTAACCTTATTGCACCTTTCTTGGTTACACTTTGGGCATTTTCAGGTGACATTGTTCATTGAATTTCAATGGACCAAAATGCCAAAATTTTTAAAAAACCCTGAACTTTCAATCATTAACGAGAACAAAATTTTCTTTAGTGTCTTGCTCCTGATAACAAATGGTACACACTACATAATACATTTATACAATATTAAACCTGTTATATTTGCATAACCCCTAAGCTTTCATGTACCAAAAGAGGCATAATCGCATCTTGTACGCACCTTGGAGAAAGCCTGGCATAAGTAACATGGCATACAGAGCAAGGGCAAGAAGTCGTGGGATCCAACGGTAGCCTACCCTGAATAAAAGAAATGTAAAAAGTAAAGGTTGACAATGAGACAAAAAACCAATAACATAAAATGAGCTTGTTTCAACTTCTACATTATTTGACCATTTTAATCCATGATATCCAAAATTAGAACTAAACAATCTTGAATCGTGTGTTGTAGATCTAGAAATTGCAAATGGCATTGCGCCTTTGAAAAGCTTTACTGGTAACAAGGCTTAGCTTCGTGTTGTTATTGTTATGAATCATGTGCTCAAGATCCAAAGAATCAGCAAATGAACATTGGTTATGCGCATTTCATTTCCAATATCAGTGGAAATGAGATCCTTTTCAAATGATGAAATTAGATTCTGCAATTGGATGTGAAGATGAGAGTATTGTTCACTGCTTCTAAACAAGGATCTGCCTTGTACAATCCTCGAGTGGGAAGTCATTTATATTTTCTCAATTTGCTCTCCAGTATCTATCTGAACAACCCAAATCAATAGTGAGAAACAGTGTTTTCTCAAAATTCTTTATTTGTTCTTTCAATACAACTCTAATATTTATTGCAACAACTCAATCAATGTAATTATGTAATATTGATTCTTCTTAATAAGATGGTATCACACATCGCCCCAAATATGTTCCTTATAAAATATAAAATCGCTTGTCTGCATTGTGCTCACTGCCATAACATATTTTCATGTCAATTCTAACCTTCCTTAACACACTCCAGCTAACATTTTAACCTTTTGTTTGGAAAACACAAAAAAATTCGGCCAGATGCTTATGTTTTGTCCAGTACAGTTTTAATAGCAACATTTGTTTAGATGCCACAAGATGATCAAAAGATTCAAACTTTTGCTAGCTCATAATCAAATATCCCTACTCCCCGCACCCTATCTCCTCAGTCACTTGTGCTTAAACATAACAAAAGGATATTCAAATTATGCGAGCAATAGAAGTGCGCAGTAAATAAAAGAATAAATGAATTAAAAATTAGGAAGAGAAAAGCACTAAGAATAGTACCCGAGGTAACTAAGGAGCTTTAAGCTGAGGCTAGTGACCAAATACGTCTCCGCTGCAGCGTGGCCAATGTCACGGCCAAAAGACTGTTGGCGACTCGGCCGAGCTTTTTTATTCACAGTTCTCCGCCTAGGAAAACTCGAAACCCTGATCAAACCATCCGCTTCCATTTGTTGCTTCAAATTCTCAAATGAGTCGCTCGAATCCATCGTCGCCGGCAAAGAAGTAGATGTTTCCATCGCCATCGTCCAGTGGGTTAAATTAGAATTACAAATCAGGAGTTTCGATGAACTGATTTTAAAAAAGGTATATTTTATTGGGATTTGAGAAAGAATCTCATCACGCGGGACGGTGCTGCGAAAATGGCGGTTTTGCGGCTTTGGCCTTTGCGTGCAAGAATAATGCAAAACAACAGTAATTACATGCAATAAAGATTTGATAGCGAAGGAAATTTTTTGTACACTAGACTCCGTTTTAAAAATTTATAAAACCCAGAAATGGGTAGACAATAATAAAATAATGTTTTAATATCGATTTAGCTGACATTAAATAAAACGTACAATTAAAGGAATGATATATGTCCTGTTTGAGAGCCATTAATTTCTTGTAATATATTATAAAACAATAGATTGATGAAAAATGTGTTATTAAAAAGTAAAAAAATTTATCGATTTTTGTGTATAATATTTAATTATGTGAATGTGTGATGAAAAATGGTACTGTAATAAATAATATAAAATTTTAAATGGTGACAAATAGGGGCATAATTTTACCTTTAATTCAGATTATCGTAGGCAAATGAGGGCCATTTGACATGGTTTTGAAAAGTGAAAATGAGTTTTTTTTGAGATTCAAAGTTATTTTTGGAGTTGTTTAATTAATTTTATAAAAATATTCATTTTTTATTAAAAGCTTTTTTCGTAGAAGAAGTTACTTTAAAGGAGTCCGAAATATTTGAATTTTATGAGATCCCTCGTGGGGAAGATTTGAGAAAATTGTCAAACATTCGACAGTTGTCTATTCACTGAAGGATATGTGTGGCAGACAAATTTGCCAAGTTTTGCATTCAAGGACCACGCGTATGTAGCACTTTTAATTGTTAGGTTATCTGTATATGAAACTGTATAGATTATTCCAACACAATAAGGGCATGAAATTGTTGGCTAAATTAATTTTTTGAATAAAATTATTTGTACAACTCAGTTGACAATTCACGTGTTGTCAAAATTTGTTCTTTTGATTTAAAAAATAATTTTTAAAATGAATCATATAAATTTCTGTACAACTCATTATTGTCAACCATGATTGTATATATAGTACGATTCTTATTTTTTTGCTTATATAGTCACATCTAGAACAAAATGATAGTGATTGCCTTGTGATCTTTACTAGAATTGTCTTTACTCAAAGTCTAGAAAAGCCGTTATATCCCCAACCCCCCCCCCTCCCTTTCTTCTTGAAAACACCCACACCCACACCCACACCCACACAAAATGTTATCCAACTACTGAATATTATGTTTAGCAATTCGAGAATAAATAAATGAAAAAACAACTTTAAAAATCAAGACATGTTTTGTTGTATCTACTCCCGTCTCAATAAAAGATTCAAGACTCCAAATTCATGAAGTAAGCTTAGAAATTGATCATCATGTAACAGATTAATGATGTGACATGTTACTGTCAAACAAATAAATATCTCTATAAGCAATAGAAAATGTAAAACAGCTCATAACCAAGTGAAAGACACTGCGTTAAAATCAAACTCTTAACATTAGCAAGAAGTAATCAGTATAAACCGAGTCAAGTGTCTTCTTAACCATATATCTAAAGTCATGAAACATGTATCCTCTTTTCCAATCTCAAGTACAAAGGCTCAAAAGGAAAGCATTTGTTGTCGTTAACCCCCGTCCCCGAACCCTTCTATGTCAAGGCTTCTCACCTAAACCACCATCTTTGAATGGCTGAGATCGGAGAGTTCAAGAATGTAGCATAGCGTTGGATAAATGGGTTTACAGTCCGACCAATCCTAGACCATGAACTTTGATGGTAACCAGCAGATGCAGGAACATGATACATGAGCTTTAAAAGCTGCATGAAAAAGTTCAACTACCATGTTAACGCTAATATCACCAAACAAGGTACATTTTAATTTATTTTTTACAAAAGAACTAGGAGTACGTATAAGAACAATTGTAAGTTAATGACAAGAAATGGCTACAACGATAAAAACCATAAATCTATTCGACAGGTTATGAACTGTCAGAACCATAACCACCAAATTACATATATTCCAAACTTGAACAGCTAACTCGACCTAAAAGTTGTAATTATGATAGGGATCTGATCAAATAGATGAAGAACATAAATTATAAAGGGAACTTTTGATTGAAATTTAAAGGTTAAGTAACAAGAACGTAGCTACAGGACTCTCTCTTCTCCACTCAATATTTGCCTACCTCTACTGTCTCGACTACAATTATTTATAAGACTCATTCTAACAAAATTAGTTCCCCCCTAACAGACCCGCAAATCATTTCTAACCATTGCCACGTGGTCCAGCTTGCTTCCTAGCCTTTCTAGAATAAGTGTAAACGATAGGGGGTCTATCACTACCCCCGGTTTCCAAAGACACCTTGTCCTCAAGGTGGAAGTCCGGAAAGTGTTGGAGCATTGTTGCTACTATTCCCATCAAGCTTCGAACTCAGGTAGTCCCTTCCACTGTATCGGGACCTCATGTTCCTGGTGTTGTCCCACATGTGCCTGGCGTACCCCCAAAACCTTTCTGGCTCCACATTCCAATTTAGCTTAGCATCCAGGAGTAGAGGCAACTGTTGGCATGGCTTGTTTGACCCCAGTGCTTTCTTTAGTTGAGAGTCTTGAGACACATAGAAGACCGGGTGTATTGCATCCGTGGGCGGTAAGCCACTGGTCCAATAGACTTCACAATTTTAAAGGGACCAAAGAATCTAAGGCCCAACTTTCATTAAGTTTCCTTGCCAATGAGCGGAGGCGATAAGGGCGGAGTTTGACATAAACCATATCCCCCTCCTAAAATATCACTTCTCTTCTATGCTGGTCAGCCATAAGCTTCATCTTAGCATGTGCTTGCTCAAGGTGTGATTTCAACTCTGCTAGAATAGCATCTCTTTCTGAAAGTAGCTGTTCTACTACTGAAATGGTTGTAGGCTGCCTGTCATAGCGTAGCAATGGAGGAGGGTCACGGCCATACATAGCTCAGAAAGGTGTGGTCTTTGTTGATGCATGAAAAGTTGAGTTGTACCAATATTCTGCCCATGCCAGCCATGTGTACCAATTGCGACGTTTTTCGTATGCAAAACTCAGATAGGTTTCAAGGCAACGGTTCACCACTTCGGTCTGTCCATCCGTCCGAGGGTGGTATGCCGTGCTGCGGCGAAGAACAGGTCCCTACAGGCGAAATAAATCGGTCCAGAATTGGCTAAGAAAGCTCTTATTACGGTCTGACTCTATTAAACGAGGGATGCCGTGCAGCCTTACTATTTCTCTGGCAAATACACCAGCCACTCCTACCACGATGAAAGGATGTTTGAGTGCCAAGAAGTGGCCATATTTACTCAGCCTGTCCACCACCACCAATATAGATCGTACCCCCCGACTTCGAAAGCCCCTCAACAAAGTCCACTGAAACATCTTCCCAAATTTGTTGTGGAATTGGCAGGGATTGAAGCAACCCTGCATGAGAAAGGGCTAGACTTTTATTTTTTTGGCACACAAGACATCCATCGGTAAACTTCTTGACATCCTGTTTCATGCATATCCAGTAAAGATCCCCTGTGATGCGCTTGTAGGTCCTTAGGAATCCTGAGTACCCCCCCCCCAAAGTGCTGCTATGAAATTCATGGAGGAGCTTTTGGATGAGAGAAGAACGCGAAATTACTAACTTTCCTCTGTACAGCAGCTAATTGCGTACAACTGAATAATTAGGGTGTCTCTATGAGTCCTCCATAAGTTCCTTCTTGAGTTTAGAGAGCTGGGGGTCATCTTCAACCAGCCTTGGCACTTCCTGTACATCCAGAACTGTGGGAGCCGAGAGGACTGAGAGTTCAATGCGTGGGTTCACACGTGACAGAGCATCAACAGCCTTGTTTTCCATTCCTAGCTGGTATCGAATCTCAAAATCGAACCCCAAGAGCTTGGTTAACCATTTTTGGAACTCCCCCTGAACGACCCTTTGATCCAACAAATATTTAAGACTCCGCCGATCGGTTCTCACTATGAAGTGACGCCCCAAGACAAAATGCCGCCACTTTTCGATGGATAAGACAATTGCCATCAACTCCCTCTCGTAAACCGACTTGAGGCGGGTTTTGGAAGACAAAACCTGACTAAAGTATGCTATGGGTCACTGGTTCTGCATTAGGATTGCCCCTATGCCATACCCTAGTGTACTGCCTTAATTATGAAAGGTATTGAAAAGTCTTGAAGGACTAAAACTGGTACTGTGGTCATGGCTTTCTTTAGTTTCTAAAATGCATTCTCCACCTCGTATGTCCACCCGAAAGCATCTTTCTTGAGCTGTTGCGTAAGTGGCCATGATATTTCACCGTACCCAGCCACAAAGCGGCGATAGTACCCTGTCAGCCTAGAAATCCCCGCAACTCTCTGATGTTTCGAGGGGCCGGCCAGCTGGTCATGGATGCAATCTTTTTCGGGTCTCCTGCTACCCCGTCACGTGAAACCAAGTGCCCCAGGTACTCAATTTGGGCTTTAGCAAACTGACACTTCTTGGAATTGGTATAGAGCTGGTACAATGCTAATACCTCGAACACCATTTCCAAATGTTGGACATGCGCGGCCACATCTTTAATATACACCAATATGTCGTCAAAAAATACCAACACGAACTTCCGCAAGTATCCTTGGAACACCTGATTCATTAGTGACTGGAAAGTGGCTGGGGCGTTGGTAAGCCCAAATGGCATGACTAGAAACTCGTAATGTCCCTCGTGTGTCCGGAATGCTGTCTTAGGCACATCCTCTGGCTTTACTCGGATCTGGTGGAAACCGAATTTAAGGTCCAATTTTGAAAATATGGTGGCTCCATGCAGTTCGTCCAACAATTCGTCAATAACCGGTATAGAAAATTTATCTGGGATAGTCACCCTATTCAATACCCTATAGTCGACACAGAATCTCCAGCAACCGTCCTTCTTTTTCACTAATAGAACTGGACTAGAGTAGAGGCTAGAGCTAGGCTGTATTAATCCTACATCCAACATTTCTCGGACCAAAAGCTCAATTTCGTTCTTCTGAATATGGGGATACCAGTAAGGCCGCACACTAATTGGATCAGTACCTTCTCTTAACTGGATGGCGTGGTCTACTTCTCGATTTAGGGACAGCGTCTTGGGCATGTGGAAGACATGCTGGACCTTCTGCATAACTGGTTGCACCTCTTCTGCCAGGTGCCCATCCTTCAATTCCCCTTTTTCTGCTCCTAAACTTCTCAGCTCCACCCAAACCCCTTGTCCCTCATGTTGCAAGGCCTTGACCATGGCTTTAAGAGATACTTCAGTGTGATTCCGCCCCTGATCCCTTCTTAGTTTGACTATCTTTTCCCTAATACGAAACCTCATGGTGAGTAATTTCCAATTCACTTCCATACTCCCAATCCTTCCAACCATTGCATTCCCAAAATAACATCGATGTTCCCTTGCTCCAATGGCAGAAAATGCTATACTATTCTCAGTCCTTGCATCTCCACCATCACTCCCTTGCAAATTCCCTTACCTGGCACGGACCCCCCCGGTCCCCATCACTACTCCATAATGAGTAGTTGCTACAATCGGAATTTCCAACAGCTTGACCAACTGTGTTGTGATAAAATTGTGGTTAGTCCTACAGTCTACTAGTACTGTTACCTCCTTTCCTTTTATGGTTCCCGTAAGTTTCATGGTGCCGGGAGTCGACAGTCCCACAACGGAATTAAGGGATAATTCCACGGGTTTCGCCAGGGCTGTAAGCAAAAATCGCCAAACCGAAAAATCGAATCGAAACCGCATTTTAAAAACCGTCGGTTTGGTGCCACGTGGACCCGTCAACGAAATGGTTTTGAACCAAACCAAACCGGTCAAAAACGGTTTGGTTTAGGTTTGAGAATTTTAATTGCGGTTTAAAAACAAACCGGACCGGCGAAAAAATATATAAAAATAAAAAAATAAAAATAATGAATTTTTTTAAAAAAATTCATCTAAATATGCAAAATTCAATAGTTTTGTCATTTGTGTGTATTTTTGTCAATTTATAATTTTCAATTACAATCTGCCCAAATCACAACC
>CAIGRF010078803.1:32883-47561 GCA_903798235.1 Fraxinus ornus | reverse complement strand
CTCCATGGTTATTACATCACCAAGCTGCTCCAACCAATATTGATTATTACATCACTCAGCTGCTCCAACCATGAATCGAACTCCCCACGCTGAGATTGCAAGCCCAGAAATGATATTCCTTTACCAACTTGGATGTGCCCCGAGGGGCAATAGCCTTATATATTTAATTGACTGATACCTAGTACATGTTTAGCTAAACTTGAGAAAATTATGTATAAGTTTGTTTTAAAATAACCTCTCATTTTTTTATTTATTTTTTGTAAATATAACTTTTATTTTACTGTCAAGTCAATAATTTTTATGTTACTTAAAATAAAAATATTTCATAACATTTTATCACCATAATGTTGAGAATATAAAACATAATTTTATTTCACCGAGAGCAATCAATTCGAAGAAAGAAAAATAAACACTCTAGAACACGATTTCACTATGAGACGATATCCCCTCCCGCCGTTGTAGTAATTCCCTATGATAAAAAAAATGTTTACAAAAGAAAATCGCACACCTATATTTTCTAGCCTCTCTTTCGATGATAATAATAAAGCCTAATGACGACTCCTTATTTATAAGATAAATTAGGACAAAATCAAATTTTATAAGGACTCAATTTCCTTAATAGAATTTTACAACAATACAATTTCCTAAACATTTTTTTAATGAAATTATGTTCTGGAGCCCCCAAGAACGGTGGCTCCGCTCCCTTCCAATCAATGGCGACCTCACCATAGAAGTTGATCCGCTACTAGCTCCACGGATGTCAATAATTTGAATCGACGATAATTATGCTCCATAAATAATAGATCTCATATTTTCGTACCACCTATCAAGTAATTAGATATTCAAGTAAGATTGATAAATATTGTTAACAAAAATAAAGATTGGTAGATATTATGTAATGGAAAATTAGGGTCCGTTTGATAGGTAAATGTGAAAAGGAATTTCAATTTTATGTTAGTTGGAAAATAAAAACTCACCAAATCCATAGAAATTCGTTTTTCATGAAAACAAAGAAAATGCAGTTTAAAGTGGTTGTATCTTGGAATTAAACTGGAATTCGTTTTCCTCAAATGTGACATTTTTCATGGAGAATGTGGTGGGACTTGGATGGTTTAAATCTGTGCAAGCAACAAATCTAATTTGAACATGAATCCAAATGGAGTCAATGAAATGGTCCATTTTGTCACTTTATTAATTTACTACTAATTAAATTCCATGTATTGTTGTTTAGTGATGTTATGTTAAGAGTGGTTCTCTTCAATTTGGTAAAATTAGTTTCAACATCTTGAATCCCTTTAACTTGTTCTTCAAACCAACTCCACCTCATTTCTTTACAAATTTCAAACTTTATTCTTTTAGATCTCAATAATGATCTTAAATTTCCAAAGTAATTTATTAAACATGTAATGTGAAGACTTGAGTTCAGAATATGCTAGTTTTAACATCATATTAAATCTTTAAATCTAAAAGTTTAAACCATTTTTTGTCTTCACCAAATTTAATTATTATTGTAAATTTTATATAGATTTCAAAATTTTGTGCTGTGTACAAATTTGAACCATGGATTTGCATAGAATTGAAGTGACATTGCATTTTATGGATTGATATTTATACTGTATAGAAGTTGAAAGACTTTCGATCTACATGTTATTGATATCTAGTAAATAAATACTCAACTACTCGAGTCTGAAATTAATCTTTAACGCATTCCATAAATTGTCCTCTAGATTTTTTTTTTTTTTTAATGAATTGCTATTAAGGGTTTTCATTGTCTTAAGATAAAAACAAAATAACGTCTAAATCAAGATATGAAATATAATTTTGAAAAAAAAAATATTAATTTTGTTTAGTCACTTCATTTAACAGAGCTTATAAATCTAGACGGAACTCTGGACGATAATTTTCTCTATGACATCATCAACTTAATTCACAATTGCATTTAGATTCTCTAAGTGGGTAGAGTGCATGAGCAGCCAATGGTGATAGCTTTGTAAAGTAGTCATCAATCGTGTAATTGAATTACTTAAAATCACTAGGGCTTTTCAAGCATCTTCAATTTCCATTAATATTGGTTACTTTCTAAAACCTTGAATTACAAGTTAAGAACCAATGCATTCATATGGTTTAAATCTTAAGATACCAAAAATGATTCTTTACTTGCATCTAGAAGGTCGGTCGGTTATCATGGATTAGTACTAATTATTAATTATTAATTAATAATGCAATTTCCCTAATCTTACTCCAAAATTTAGTTGGACTTGTCCAAATTTGCTTACCCCTTGTTTGGTTTGGAGTAAAATCTTCTGTCAAAATCAAGAATTAATTTTAACTACACATTTCATGGAACCCACAACTTTTCAACCCACATTTAATTAACTTTTATCAAAATTTACGAAAAATCTTATTTTATTCTCTACCATTGATGGGGTGTGTATTCTAATTTGATCGTCGGATTTATTTTTCTTACAAAATTAATGTGTACATATGTTGTTTATCCTTATACTTGGACTTTAAGGGTCTGTTTAGGTCGGATTAAAATCAAATTTTAATCTAAGTCAAAGTCAAATAATCAATATCAATTACATCTTTTCAAAAACTTCTATTACAATCCACTTAAAATCTGATTTTAATCTACACCAAACACCCTCTAAATCTGACAGTTTGGTTAACATCATTTGACGTGGCAAGCATAATGGTCATTGATTTTAACAACACTCATTCAAATCAATGATCATATGTTACTTTCTAAAACCTTGAATTACAAGTTAAGAACCAATGCATTCATATGGTTTAAATCTTAAGATACCAAAAATGATTCTTTACTTGCATCTAGAAGGTCGGTCGGTTATCATGGATTAGTACTAATTATTAATTAATAATTAATAATTAATAATGCAATTTCCCTAATATTACTCCAAAATTTAGTTGGACTTCTCCTAATTTGCTTACCCCTTGTTTGGTTTGGATTAAAATCTTCGGTCAAAATCAAGAATTAATTTTAACTACACATTTCATGAGACCCACAACTTTTCAACCCACATTTAATTAACTTTTATCAAAATTTACGAAAAATCTTATTTTATTCTCTACCATTGATGGGGTGTGTATTCTAATTTGATCGTCGAATTTATTTTTCTCACAAAATTAATGTATACATATTTGATTTTGTTTATCTTTATACTTGGACTTTAAGGGTCTGTTTAGGTCGGATTAAAATCAAATTTTAATCTAAGTCAAAGTCAAATAATCAATATCAACTACATTTTTTCAAAAACTTCTATTACAGTCCACTTAAAATCTGATTTTAATTTACACCAAACACCCTTTAAGTTTCGATCGAAAAGTGGTATACCCAGAAATCAGAATCAACTTACTAGTTAGTTCAACCCAACAGTCAACAGACCCAACCATGACTTCCGAGTTTAATCTTCAAAGTCCATCCAAGCGTGTTAGAGTATTTTGGAATATCCAATATCCAAATCAAATCTGCTAACACACTTTTGTGCCAAATATTAATGCCACATGACGAAAGTCCCTTTTGCAAAGTAATTGCTGCTCACCTGACTCCAGCTCTCTAATTTAATTCCTCCATATACATTTCGCCACGTTATTTAATTTCCGTTAAAGGAATCGTCAACTCGATCGAGGGAGAGAGGACACCTAATAACCACTGCCCAACTAATTTGGACACACCTTTCGATTTTAAATGACACCCTATATATAGGCCCCAATCCTAATACAGCACACCCCATCTAGAGCTTTCTTCTTCCATTCAATTTTACTTCTCTCAGAAATGGAGTGGACCAGAGGGCGCACCATAGGCCACGGCGCTACCGCCACCGTGTCGATAGCCACTTCGGGGTCGGGTGACGTATTTGCTGTCAAATCGGCATATCTATCGAAATCTGAGTTCCTACAAAGGGAGCAAAAGATATTGTCCACTTTGAGTAGTCCTTTCATAGTTGAGTACATAGGGTATGACATCACTCGACACAACAATGCAACCATGTTCGATTTGATGATGGAATATGTTCGTTATGGTACGCTTGTGGATGTCATTCACAAGTGCGGCGGCTGGCTTGATGAATTCATGATCAGTCACTACACACGCCAAATTGTTCAAGGATTGGAATATCTCCATTCAACTGGTATAGTGCATTGTGATATCAAGGGAAGAAACATTTTGATAGGAGAAGATGGTCTCAAAATCTCAGATTTTGGTTGTGCCAAGAGGATAAAAAATCCAGTGGAAGGTACAAGGGTTGATGGAGAAGCATCAATAGGAGGCACACCGGCGTTCATGGCACCAGAAGTTGCAAGAGGGGTAGAGCAGGGATTTCCAGCTGATATTTGGGCATTAGGATGCACAATTATTGAAATGGCCACGGGCGGTTTGCCTTGGCCTAATCTTAGCCATCCATCATCACTACTTTATCGAATTGCATTGTCGGAAGAGTTACCGGAGTTTCCAGCCTTCCTTTCGGACAAAGCAAAAGATTTCTTGAGTAAGTGCTTAAGAAGGGATCCAAAAGAGCGATGGACGGCTAAACAACTTGTTAAACATCCATTTCTTGAGGAATTATCCAATATGAAGAAATTAACAAACGATACAGCCGTCTCGCCAACAAGTATTCTTGATCAAGGCATTTGGAGCTTCATAGATGAATCAGGAACCTCATACAATCGGAGTCATACAGATAGTACCTTAAATTCTCCAAACCAAAGGTTGAAGCAGTTGTCGATGAGTTCAGGATTAATGGTAAACTGGAATTGGGAATACAGATGGATAACAGTTAGAGACAGTGAAGATAACATTATTAGGCCAGTTCAATGACAGATAATGATAAATAATAGTTGTCAGATAGTAAGGTAGTAATTTTCTGTATAGAGAACACACTATTGTACGGATTAATTTCAATCT
Source organism: Fraxinus ornus (assembly GCA_903798235.1). Taxonomy (NCBI): domain Eukaryota; kingdom Viridiplantae; phylum Streptophyta; class Magnoliopsida; order Lamiales; family Oleaceae; genus Fraxinus; species Fraxinus ornus. The sequence goes on along the minus strand of CAIGRF010078803.1, from coordinate 42,640 downwards.
CAATTTTGATTTGAGACACAGAGAAGTTGGTATATAATCGAGTATCTGAATCTATTTTCCTCGAATAACTAAATACTTTGACGACATCAGATGATTTAATATGGCCACATGATAAGTTATTGTTTTAAAAAATTATTGGATAATCTTTGGAGAAATATTTTGATATGAAATGGTGCTACAGCTTGGAATTGTTTAAAAACGTAATCAACCTGGAGAATACTTGTAGAAAATCAATTATTTGTTAATCCACAGGTTTGAAAGCTGAGAATTGGGTTTTCCTTATTCATCGATCAATTTCTTTTCTTTCTTTCTTGGCTTGTGTATTCAAGAATTACAGTGGTTGAGAGCAGTTTGTGATAAATGATCATTGTTTAGGATTTACCGAACCATGTTAAATGTTGGCAAAAGTGGGTGTGCTGAATTTGTAATGCTTTATTCACTGTGTAGTGGGAAAACTTGTGTGGAAATATACGGGTTGATGAATGATGACGCTTTGTTGAACGCTATATTAGTGCCTTGTGTACGAGGGACGCGTTGACAGTTTTTGTTGAAGGCTTACAATGTTCAGATTTGGCCTATGAATTAATCCAACCCTTTTTATTATTACCGTCCTGAGTTTATTTGGTATCAAATACCTAACAAGGGTTCGGCATGATGGTCCATGTAAGAAATTTGGGGCTCCAATCAACACCATTCCGGGCTCAGAAAAACACAATCGAACACCACACGACTTCAAGCTCGACCCAAAGCTTCCTCCACTTGGTTGCTCCAAGTTTCATCCCCACAAAGAAGATATGGTGGTGGTGGTGGTGGTTAGCAAGTCCACATATGAAGAAAGGAAGAAGAAGGTAACAATGGTAGAGTCTCACCAAGAAAACTCCCAAACCGGCTGCCTATCTCACTCTCTTGGCTGCCCCTCACAAAGGAGATATGGTGGTGGTGGTTAGCAAGTCCACATATGAAGAAAGGAAGAAGAAGGTAACAATGGTAGAGTCTCACCAAGAAAACTACCAAACCGGCTGCCTCTATCTCACTCTCTTGGCTGCCCCCTCTCTCACTTGCCTCAACACACACACACCGGTTTACTCAAGAAAGATGGATATAAATTAGGTTATCAACCTAAATGGGCCAAGACTCACATCCCCCTTTATGGGCCAACAAAACCAATAAGATGGGCTAAGATAATGGACTAATAATAATCCAAACCACACACTCCTAAACAAAGCCACCAATCCATCTCCAACTTGGGCCTCCAAAAGTATCGATAGTATTCGAGTCGAGTCTATGGTGTCGATAAATCATCCGTCAATTGTTTTAAATCATCGCCCGGATTTATTGGATATCAAAAACCCAACAGTCCATATATTGAATATATAGTTGACCATGAAAGCTCTCTGTATTGTGGAAAATAAAAAAGCTGCAGTACAAAGTATGCAAATGAAACTAAAGATTGGAGATTGAAAAGTTCATTTTTCAAATGAATTTGCTATAGGTGCCGAAGTCTGGGAATAAGCAAATTTTCCAAAGATAAAAGGAAATATGTGACTGCTGAAAGTCGGATGTGGAGAGCCACAAAGATGATCTGTTATCACTGAACTACAGTAACTTTCCTAGCAATGGACGAGTTCTAATGTTTATTATGCCTTCGCAAATTAAAAAAAAAAAAAATCAGAGAAAAAGATTCAGATACTCAATTGTATACCAACTTTCTCCGTATGTCTCAAATAAAAATAAGATTGAAATCTGTACAACAATGTGTTCTCTATGTAGAAAATTACTACCCCTACTATCTGACAACTATTATTTATCATTATCTGTCATTGAACTGACCTAATATTGTTATCTTCATTGTCTCTAACTGTTACCCAACTGTCTTCCCAGACCCAGTTAATCATTAATCCTGAATTCATCGACAACTGCTTCAACCTTTGGTTTGGAGAATTTAAGTTGCTATCTGTTCGACTCAGATTGTACGAAGTTTCTGATTCATCGATGAAGCTCCAAATGCCTTGATCGAGAATACTTGTTGGTGAGCCGGCTGTATGGTTTGTTAATTTTCTCACATTGGATAACTCCTCAAGAAATGGATGTTTAACAAGTTGTTTAGCCGTCCATCGCTCTTTTGGATCCTTTCTTAAGCACTTACTCAAAAAATCTTTTGCTTTGTCCGAGAGGAAGGCTGGAAACACCGGCAACTCTTCCGACAAGGCAATTCGATAAAGTAGTGATGATGGATGGCTATGATTAGGCCAAGGCGAACCGCCTGTTGCCATTTCAATAATCGTGCATCCTAATGCCCAAATATCAGCTGGAAATCCCTGCTCCTTCCCTCTTGCAACTTCTGGTGCCATGAACGCCGGTGTCCCTCCTATCGATGCTTCTCGATCATCCCTTACACCTTCCACTGGATTTATAATCCTCTTGGCACAACCAAAATCTGAAATTTTGGGACCATCTTCTCCTATCAGAATGTTTCTCCCCTTGATATCACAATGCACTATACCAGTTGAATGGAGATATTCCAATCCTCGAACAATTTGGCGTGTGTAGTGGCTGATCATGGATTCATCAAGCCAGCCGCCGCACTTATGAATGACATCCACAAGCGTACCATAACGAACATATTCCATCATCAAATCAAACGTAACTGTATTGTTGCGTCTAGTAACGTCGTACCCTATGTACTCAACTACAAAAGGACTATTTAAAGTGGACAGAATTTTTTGCTCCCTTTGCAAGAACTCAGATTTCGATATGATTGCCGATTTGACAGCGAATACATTACCCAACCCGGAAGTCGCTATTGACACGGTAGCGGTTGCGCCGTGGCCTATGGTGTGCCCTCTGGTCCACTCCATTTCTGAGAGAAGTAAAATTGAGTGGAAGAAGAAAGCTTAGATGCTGAGTGCTGTATTTTGATTGGGGCCTATATATAGGGTGTCATTTTAAATTGAAATGTGTGTCCAAATTAGTTGGGCAGTGGTTACTAGGTGCCCATCCCTCCCTGGGATTGACTATTCCTTTAATAACGTGGCATAATGCATGTGGGGAGGAATTATACAAGTGGAGTGGCAATTACAAAAGGATCTTTTATCATGCGGCAATATTTTATGTGGAAGAGGGTAGTACTCTGTAGATTTGGTAACGGTAGATAGATTGGATTAGATAAACGACAAGATTGTTGCTAGTCGTAGTGAAAATTATAGATAATCGTCTTACATAATATACATATGACAAGTTAGGATTTGATATATTAATATTGTAGTTTTTTATTAACTTATACATCAAATTACAAATCGTCATATGTATGTCACGTAAGACAATTATCGATAGTTTTTACCATGAAGAACATTACTCAATCGAGAATATTGAAATTGGATTTCTGTGTATTCCTCTTTTTGGTCGAAACTTAAAATCCTGGCATAAGAATCAACAAAGTCAAACACGGATTATTTAAGTATTTATGTGGATATGGGTATCCTAAATACTTTGTTTTAAGTGTTCATAATATTAGGCAAATTAGGTCAAGTCTGTTGAATGGAAATTGCATTAATAATAATTTATTAATTTGTACCTTGTAGATGAAAGTGTTGAGATTTAAACCATTGTTTGTTGCAGTGGTTCTTAACTTGTAAATCAAGGCTTTAAAAAGTTGCCAATATAAATGAAAATTAAAAGATCCTTTAAAAGAGCTTATGATTTCCAATAATTCAATTACATGATTGATGACTACTTAACAAAAGTATCACGATTGACTACTCGTGCACTCTACTTATAAGTATCACTTTCGTCCACTTCAATCCTTAACGCGTCTCTGTAAAATGGTGATTCATTTGAGAACACGAATATTGGAATTCGATTGTACTTCTGAGCTTTTAGACAAATCAAATTGATTGTTTAAACTCGTCAAGCTCTAATATTGTATTGAGACTAAAAATTTCATCTTAAGCTTCTGTTTGGTAGACTAAAAATTTTCATTCTCATTCTTCTACTAATTTTCAATAGATTAATATTTTCCATCACATCAATAATTTTTCTTTCTTTTTCAACCACACAATCTCCATCAATCTATTATTTCAGAATATATTTTTTCAAAATAATGTGGCTCAAACGCACTCTAAATATTATTTTATTGGATTGAAAAAAATTATTATAGGAATCTAGAAGAGTAATTGGTTTGAAATTTGGAGTTGGAGTTGGAGTTGGTTTGAAGTACAAGTTAAAGGGATTCAAGAAGTTGTAACTAATTATACCAAATTGATGACAAACCACTTTTCCAACACACTAAACAACAATACCTGGAATTTAATTAGTGGTAAATTCAATAGGTCACTTCCCATTCAAATCAGATCTGTTGGTTGGCCGAATTCAAAGCATCTAATCTTACATTACATCACATTTATTAATATCGTACGCTCGATAAGTGGTAGAAAGATGAGTGTGAGGAAAGTGGGGCCAGAAATTAATAATAAAGGTCGCTAGTTTGAGTGTGATTATCTACCTAAATACTTACGTCTTTCTATTTTACTCAACAATTACTTTACTATCGACACCCTACAATATTAGCCAACTAGTCAAAACTTCTTAATTAATTTACATTTATTTTTTTATTAATAACATTAATTCAATTTATTACATTTATTTTTTTTCCTGGTTTGTGGATTTTATAGAATCTAGAATAATTTTTGCACGATTTTATTGAACCCCTTTTCAGGTTATGCCGCAAACAAGTAATAATTCAATAATCATTTGATCTTCGATTATTATTATTATTATTATTTTCTTTTGAATGTGGTTTATTTTTGAACGATTTGATTGTGTTATGTTGCAAACAGGTAATAATTCAAGATTCATTTGATCTTGAATTAATTTTTATTTTAAATGTTTTTGTTTGAGCATCTAATTTTAGTTTGAAATGTTTTTTTAATTATTTTTTACGGTCATAGAATTTATTCGGAAGAAAGTTATGAGCGCTGCTTATTTTAGGCAAAAGTGTCAAATTATTCATTTCAAACTTAAACTGCAACTTTATATTAAGTTTGAATTCCTTCCAAATTTTCAGTTCTAATTTGGATTAGATTATCGAAATGAAAACACGAGGGTTTTTTTTTTTTTCCCCTTGAAAAATATGAAAATACTTACATGTTTGATCCAATATATTTTGTTTTTAGATGTGTAGATAAGAAAACAACATGAAATTTCTTGCATTAAGATATTGGAAGTCATATCTACTTCTAAAATCTACATCTAAAATATCTGAAAGTATGGATGTTGGACAAATGCTTCGATGACACTTTTGTTCTTATAATAATTTTTAAACACGCTGTAAAATACGACGGTTCATATTACTTTGCTATTAACCATTTATGTACTGCGTGTCAAAACTCAATAAAATTTCCAAGAAAGTTATATTTCAAATGCTACTGAATCCGAACCTTAAGATGAACGCGAGCGTGGAGTTGCGTTTGACAATCACTGATCATTCAACGATAGAAAAATCGGTCTCAAAATCAATTTCCCGTGCACATTTCTTGATTTACTTATCTGATTAGTTTGTAGTTTCTACTAAGAATTATATTTTTTAGGATGTATTTATGGTAAGAGCGTCTTTCTTAATGATTAATTGGTTGGTTACTACTTACTCGTTTGTTAATGTAATTTGTAATTGAATTCTCAATAATATAAGTATCCAATTTGGTATATAACTTCATTGATAGCAAAAGCATCAACAACAATGTTGAAGTTCCGTTCGCAAATCAAGAAGTTAAATTCACGAGTTCATACATGACAATAGTGCCACGTTACATTTTTCTTTTTGGATGCAAAGACAGAAATTCAAATAGACGTAATAGGTGACAAGGTCAAGTCAAGAAATGTCCGATCAAGGTTTACGAGTAATTATTATTTATCTCATCATAATCTACAAATTTTGTTGTCTTTCCACAAGGAAATTCTTGAGAACTTACAGAAATTACAGAGCAAGATTATTCTATACTACAAGGCAATCAAAAGCCTTGACAAAAAGGCGCACAAAATTATTCAGCTAAGGTATTCTTTTTATTCTTCACAGATTTGGGGGATACATACCCAGCTTATTAAAGACTTGTGGACATTTTGGAAGAGCTTCTTTCTTGAAGAATCCAAGAGGATTTATCGTGCGTGTGGTACCATTAACTGTATTGAGTATAAATTTCAATGATGGTTTTACCCATCCTTCGGTAGGAATTTCATCACAATCTTTTCTGCTACTTGAAAGCAGTGTGATTTCGCAAAATTCATTCTTGTGATCACGTTCAATGAGCATGCTATAGAGTCCTTCCGCTTTCGTGTAACCTACCTCAGTAAATGTTATGCTTCCATTCTCCCTGTCTTTGCATTGGAGGCGTACACCGGCACCTACAGTTAAGATTTAAGTTATAATTTATGAAGTGTATCTATTATGATTCAGTTTATCAGCAGCAAATACACCACGATAAAGAAGATGTTTGAACGCCCAACATCTGAATTCTTATAACCAAGCATTCATTTCATCCGAGATAAGATTTGCGTCGTTATGTTGTAAAAATGAATGAGAAATGATATGTGAAATGAAGTTTAAAACATCATTAAATTTAGTTCTTAACATGTATTCTTGTGTGTGCAGGCTCATGTGCCTGATAAGTGCACAATTTATTTTAAGTGTATGCAATTCTACATGCTTATTCTCTAATAGCATGCTGAACTGCCTCATAATTTGTTAGATAAAAGAAGCAACAATTGAAGTATCAAATTCAAATTTTGCCGAAACTTTTTACAAGTATGGGGACAAAAAAAAATCAACCTTGAGTAGCCCTTTTCTTTTGGATAACATGGAAAAGCAGAATATATAATATAAGCATCATTTTGTACAGATTATAATTGTGTACCTGGGATGAACTCGCTAAGTTCAGTAATGAATCGAGCACGACATGTGTCGCAATAAACCTGTCCCTGAATGTAGAATTGAGAAACTGGGGGTTGGGGAACGTCTTCTGAGTTGACGATGCCAGGGAAGGACAAGAAGCATAAAGCTACAACGAAGAGAAATGAAAATTGGATAAGCCTTTCCATGTTTCTTCTTTGTTGATTTTTCGGAAGATCAAAAGAAAATTTGGTTGTGTTTTGCTCCAACTCAACATTCTTATTTATAAAGAGGTTGATTGGTTAATATTCTGTAAGCAGTTATTTTTATGTGGTCAAGTCGAGAATCTATTCATTCTTTTTGGATCTAAATTTAGAATCTTGAAACTATTTACTATATTTAAGAGATGTATATGTGGTTTCTAAATTTTTAATTACTTCGGAAATTTTAACAAAAAATTCATGAGATTTTTTTTTTATTAGGGACTACATAATTCAACTAAGAATGACACTTAATTGCATAATGTAACAAACTAAAATTTTAGTTATATTGATTTGTGTTATTTTTGATGTTAAATAGTTTTACTTCTTTTTTCATTTGATTGTTTTCTCATATTTTTTTTGACATCTTAGCAAATCATTTCCTATTATCAAACGGGAAAATACAAAAATAGTACGGTACTTAGAAAAACTCGAATTCTTATCTGTTAACAAAAGTTGATGCGTGAAAGTTTCAATAATTAGTGCGAAGATAGCCAATGGAGATAGCAAATCTCAACTCAATTATTATTTAGTATTTACTCAATTTTTTTATAACTAAATAATATTAATATTTTTTTCCTTTTTAATTTAGATTAATAATTTTTTTTCTATAAATGAGATAAATAAATAGAAACTGTGAGGCCTCGAAAAGAAAAAGATACAAAAACGATTCTCATAGTGCTACAATAAAGAACTAACATGAAGGTTAGATTAGAACATACATTAATAAAGCACATTTTCATGAAGCTGTAATCTGAAAGCAATTTATTCAAATTGAAGCAAACCATGTTAAGATTTGGTGTTCCATCTTAAAAGGTCAACCTTATTAAGAGGAGTAGCCCAAGATCTTTATTAATTGGTCTGTGTTAACATCTTGTCAATATCATTTATCGATATGGGATATATATCCCTTAACACGCCCCCGTAATATGGTGGCTCATTTGAGTAGATCAATCTTGAAATCCACGTGTAGTTTTAACGGGATCGAATCGCTCGTTGTAGCATAATAGACTCTGATACCATATTCAGATTTGTGGTTCCATCTTAAAAGGTCAATCTTATTAAGAGGAGTAGCCCAATATCTTTATTAATTGGTCTGTGTCAACATCATTTATCGATGAGGAATATATATCCCTTAACAAACCATCCATATGAGATTATTCATTTGTTACAAAGGGATTTCTACAGATAGAAGACCTTTTACAGAAACCAGAGAAGGATAAAGTTAAGCAGCTTCAGCAAATCCAACCCTCATATTCCCATAGTTGAACACTGTGTGATACTGAACCATGAAAACATCACCCAAAATCCTACAAACATGTTAAAAATTTAGAATTATGAAGCATAAATTGTGGGGAATGGCAATTTAATAGTAATGCTATTCATATGTGACAGATTGTTATTTGAGTCATTAACTTGCTTTAGGAGGCAACAGAATTACGGGAAACGAATGCTTCAAATGCTGCCACATAGGATGATTACTGTAGTTGCTGACTATGAATAACATTATTCATTTATATATATGTATAGGCAAGAAGATTACCACAAGAGGCCATGAGGAGGGGGCACGTCTAAGGCTATAAATCCACTAGTACACTGTGCTACATTGCCTTCACCAACTTGAAGGACATACTGGTAGCAACGATAACCATAAACATTAAGGAAGAACATTGTTGACCTTTGTAATGCGAAAGAGTAATCAAATTTAGAAGAAATGCGATAATAATAGGTTATTGAGATGCAGTACTAGATGACTAATATTTGTAAACACTGTTATTTAAAGATTACATATCAAGTCTGACAAGTTTCTCCTGAATTATGTCCACTATCCACTATCCAATTTTTTTAGCTGTACTGGCACGCTGAAAGATTATGGATACCCTATATTAGAAGATATGCAACTTTTTAAACAAAGAAAAGCACATATAATGTAAGATGGGAAAAGGTTAACATATTCTACATACCTGCTCAGGGACGAGATCAAACAATTTACCACCTATGGTAAAGGTATCATTGGGCATGGAAGAAAGGCTACTGTAGTCGACAGCTTATTCTCCCATTGGACTGGGCAGTCGGTCACAGAGTTGTAGTTGAAATTTGAAAATACGGGCTTCAGAACACAAATAAGCAACATGTTGAGAAATAAGATAGAAACAAATTATTGTAGCCTCAGACCTATGAAAAGGTTGTCCAATTAAGGAAAGCCTCAGACTTGTGAAGGGTCATTCATCATAGGCCATTTAGGGAAAGGGAACAGCTATATTCAGAAAAAGCTACTTCTACGTTTACCATTTTTATATTGTACAACAAGGTCAACACTAGAGTAAGATATAGGCAACCGTTAGCTTATTGAGCTATATATGTTTCTACCATTTCATCTTGTAAATCAGAACATATGTTAATAATATTCATAGTTCATCATCTTTACAATCATCCATCTAAATTCAACATGGTATCAGAGAAGATTTCAAACCTGTAGAAGCAAAAGGTCAACAGAGCCAAACAGTTAAAATCATGTCTCAACACACTGATAGCACCAAGCTTACAACTATAGTCCTCAATGGCAACAAAAATTATATCCCCTGGTCCAGATCAGTGACGATCGGTCTCAGTGGCA
>CAIGRF010078803.1:3048-17093 GCA_903798235.1 Fraxinus ornus | reverse complement strand
AAAATATATATCTCAAACGATATTGAAATTTTCGATTTAGAGTCAATAATAATAATAATTAAGACTAAACAAAATATATTTTTAGAGTTGGCACAACAATTAATGGAAAGAATTTAGAGAGATTTTTTTGTACTCTAACAATACTCTCTTTTGATGACTTTTTGTTTTTTTTTTTCAATTACTTTTATTGAATGTCTTTTATATAAGACATGATAAATTGTAGCAGCGAATCCTAATCTTTTAAATTTTTTTTTTTCAAATTTTACCATAATTTTTAATTTGTGCCAGCAGATATTTCTAACCTTAAATATGAACAATGGAGTCCATCTGGACAAAAACTGTCCATGAAACCATAAGCTAACCAAGAAAAGTGGATTTTGAGTCTTTTGACCAATTTTGATCAAATTAAAAGGGGTAAAAAGGATAATTTTTATATTAAGAGCTTGTTTGGTTTAGATTTTTTGGAGGAAGAATTGATTTTAAATAGTGATATGATGGGAAATGTGTGGTTGAAAAAGAAAAAAAAATTATTGATGTGATTCAAAATATTATTTTATTGAAGAATGTGTGGTTGAAAAGGAAAATTGATTTACTGTAGAATTGGAGAATCCGTAACAAAAAGACCCTAATTTACTAACTCTATTAGTTATTGTCTTTATAGTACGTGCTCAACGTGTCACTGTATTTCTAGTGTAATTTTGCAATCTTATCAATCATGGGTTCGTCTTATGATTTTTCATGAATTAATAACATTCATATTGTAATTAATAATTACGTGAGATATATTTAAGTAATAAGAAATTGCTTGGTTAAAAAATTGTAATGGATACCGAGACAAGTGAAAATAACTTTTTGATCCATTCAAATTAACCAAAAATAAAAGTTCTTAAAAGTTCTTTTTCTCATATTAAGGCCATGTTCGATACAGCTTAAAATTCAATTAAAATTGAAAATATAGCCGTTATTGGATCTCACTCGTCTAATAAAAGTCAACAATAACGACTAATTTTTCAATTTTAATTCGATTTTAATCTCTATCTAACACGGCCTAAATAAAAATTACGGCGTTTCAATATTTCTTGGCAAATGAGCACTATAGTAATTTTGCATAACTAAATGAACATTATATAAAAATAATTTGTGCGGAGACATGATTGTTGGCAAAAAAATAAAAAATAAAAATGACTAGTTAGAAAAAATTATAATTACTTTATTCATCAGAATCAATATTAATTAAGTTACTTTTTTGATAAGAAGGTAAATGCTCTTACTCAAAACGTATAGGAACAAGAAAAACTCTTTACTTTTTTTAAGTATAGCCAAACATGCTCCAATTGAATTAATTTTTGGTGGCTAATGGATATAATCCCAACCACTTTACGGAGAAGGGTGCAGATTTTGGGGAAAGCAAACGCCGGGGAATACATTTATTGCGTCGTTATCTTTTCACAACGGGAATAATTTCAATTTTGGTCACTGAACTTCTGATAATATTTCAATTGGATCATTCAATATTAACTTTATCTCAACATATATCATAACTTTAATTTACTTTCAATATTAGTCATGCTGTTAACCAACGTTACTAAAATTAATGTTTCAATTCTACGTGGACATCAAAAATTGATAGCAGTCTACGTGTCTTCATTTTGTAGAAATAGGACCCCTAATTTCGTAGCTACGATACATATTACAATAATGCTAGATGTACATTATCTATAACATCTTTGTTGACATCATTGCCTATGTGGAAGAAATCTGTACAATGATGTAATAGATTGTTTAAAATTAATGATTTTGATGGATCCTCGTAAAATAATTTCAATAAAAATGTAAAAGAGAGTGTACATTCTGTTAAATTAATCTCAAAATAACATACTCCTGAATCATGATTTCTTAATAATTGCAAAAATGTACAAGTACTAAAAATTTACAAAGGAGAATTCTACTAATAATGTTTGGACTAACTGTAATTACTGGTACAACAGGTTGAAAGCTGGGAGGTCCTGCATTCCATGAACATCTTCTAAAGACAGTTCTCTCTCTAGTTGTATCCTTGTTATTTGTAGAACCTCCTAAGCAAATTAGACGAAAAAAGTCGATTACTAACATCTCATGCACAACACATAGCCGCATCAAGAGTGGCCGACTCTCATACAGTAACAGATTTCCTTTGAGCACGTCCAATTTCCGAACCTTAATGATTAAAATCACTAATTGTTGAGTTGAAATATGAGTAAACTTCTAAGCCAAAATTCATGGTGATCGGCAACCAAATATAAAGTTTCTACCAGAGGTGTAAATGCAAGTCCCATTATGTTGTTTGATGACTGTAGGAATGCAATTCGGGAAAAACATCACCATGAAGATTTATAGTTTATTTCCTTGACTAAGAAAACATATCTCGTGCTGGTGAACCTTTAAGCAAGCAATTCATCACCAAAACTGTCTTAAAGCACCAAGATTTGTCATAATCTACATGTTTCAGTGTGTGTGGCAGAGAGATATACACGCACATCACACACACACACACACACACATGAGAGAGAGAGAGAGAGAGAGAGACAGAAAGTACATTGAACTCCATATATGAAGCACGCATGGCAAGCCACTGAGCGTCCAACATTGCAAATGCTATACAGTATAAGACATCAAATGCCTCTTTGTCTTCTGCATTCGGATGAGTAAAATTTCTCTCAGTAAGATAAGACAGTAACATGGCAGCGTCCATTCAGAGGTAATAGGAAGTAACTGTAATAAACATTAAGCATTTTACCTTCTAATATTTTAACAAAATTAAGGCCTGGAAGACATTTAGGTTTTGCTGCAAAAACAAAAAAGAAAAAAAAGAAAGAAAATGGTCAGATCACTGTTTTAGTTCTTAGCTTCCATTCCATATTGATAATATTGAAGAAAATATAGTCCAAAATGATAGCCTTGTTAGTAGATATACAAGTGGAAACGGTAAAAAAGACATAGCTCTGAGTCCCTGACCCTTCGTACTGTCATGGGATTAAACCCAAACTCCTATGTACAAGAGCAATAATAACAGAAACCAACGATCAAAAAACAAGCAAAGTACTCACATATTTATAGAGGTTCATTCTCTGCTGCAGGTTTTCAAGAAAAATAAATATCTCATACTTCTCTTGCGTACAAAAGGATCCTCTAATGAATCCTTTATATAACACGAATACCTTGGACATGTATCAATGCCCAATACATACTCCTTTATTAGAAATAATTCCATATGCCCAATAATAGGTTTATCCGTGGTTAACATGATAACTGCACACCATACACCATGATTAGGGCAGAACAAGAATTAAAATTTAACAATCCCTAAAATATAATCTCTCTTAAGGTTTAAAGATAATCACCAACTGGTTTCTGACAAGAAAGTTTTACCGAGTAGGTCTTTTTGTGACCGAAATTTTCGGTCCATGCATGACTTTGACCCACAGAAATTTGGTCATCAACTATAGAAAATTTTGTTGCTGGTAGCATTATTCATTTTAGTGACTGTGCAAGAAGTAATCCACGATACAATTATAGCTAATGAGAATATATTATACAATAAGGTACAAAATGTAAGCGATTCAACATGTGTTGTAATTTTAACTAAGAAAACTTTATGGTTGTATTTAATGAATGCAATCTAATGAATTGAAAAAAATAAAAAAATCTAGCCCAATTCTTTTTACTTTGACCTGATCAGCTGATCGTGAGTACCAACGTAAGAGAGTAGAATTGAGAATAGCAATTTTTCAGGCCCATGCATGCCTCCTTGAAATTAAATTTTCAGATTGCTTCAATTGCGAGTCAGAGTTCAAATTACACAAGTTTTTATACTAACCGTCATAACCATTAGCATCGTGTACGCAAAATGAATTAACACTTGACGTGGAAAACAAAGAAACTCTAACCAATTTGATATTAATTTTATTAATCGAATGCCTCATGCTTATCAATTAAGACCAGTTGATTTAATGAAAATATACAGCATAACAATCTTGTGAAACTGACAACTTAAAACCAGTTTACATATTAGTAGAAAAAAATATTTGGAATATTCATTATGTGTTTAGAAAATCAAAAACAAAGAATCTAGATAATGTACATTTAAGTGTATGATTGATGTACCTGAGTATAAATCCTGCATATGAATCAGCATAAATGTAATATTAATGCCAGCAACAGCAAATGGGTACTCCCAGTCTGCACTTTCCACCTTGCTTGAAAAGTAACCGATGAAAAGGAACCTTTAATTCAAATACTACAATATCAGTAAACTCAATCCTTCCTGGAGTTCAAACCACACAAATTGAAGATATTTGACATCATACAGAACTATCCTTGATCTTGGAAGCAGCAGCGGATCAATCATACCCGGTAAGTTTTGGCAAAAAATAGCAAGTTCTCAAGTGAAATGAAGCCACAACCACTAAGGCCAATGAGTAAGCACAATGAGACAATAGTTCAAAATTTCAGAATTTTCCAGAAAAATAAAAATATAGCTATGTTTATTGCATTAATAGAAAGAAGGAAAGAGAAAAGGAGCACACAGTACATCCACATATAGCATATGAGCTAATGTGGTTGGTCATTCTGTTTTGCAGTTTTAGAAAATATTTGTATATTGGTTTAGTAGATCACATTCTTTTGAATGTGAACTATATAATAATTGAAACATATAATAATACAAACTGAGAATTCAAAGAAGAATTGTATGAATGGAAGTGCCTGCCTAAATAATGTCAGTAGCGCTAATTTTACTCTCAACTCCCAAACCAAATGACCCATCTCAGCCCAAATTTGTCTGTGGCGCATGTATACACAACACAAAATCCTAACACTCATACTGACATGGGATGTAAAACTAGCATAAAAAAATGTGACACTGCACCTGAAGTCAGTTGATGGATTAGCTCCTTGCCACCCCATATCCTTCCACTGCTCGGAGATTAGACCTTTAAGCTTAACATTTGGAAAGGCAGCATCCCACAAGGTTCGGAGAGCTTCCTGGCAGTAGGAAAAAAAATTATATTGATGTGAACAAGTAACTTGTAACTAGAGTAAGTCTTGACAATACAAATGAATCCACCTCTCAGAATTTAATTGATATGAAAATATTACATAGATAAGTAGTGTCTATTTCTAGCAAATAGATGAGTTGTATAAATCAGAACATAGTCTCAGACTTGTGGAGTCCTCATCACATGTAGACTATGTAGCAAATAGATGAGTCATGGAACTGAAGTGGTAGCCATTTTCTCTTTCCTTTTTATTTAAATTATCGAGATCAAGGGAAACAAGGATGGAGAATATACTTGATGATCAAGGCGAGTCTCATCAAAAGGCACTCCTAATCGTTCTTGAATTGTTCGAAGTCTTTGTTCCTGCTAGCATTTCAAACTTTGCAACTTCGGTCAAGAAGTACTAGAAGTCAAAGAAGATTATAACACCCATACTTCAACAGATTCAACAATCTTCATCTTTATACACTAACTAGCCGAGTAATAGTTCCCCGGAAGGGGCTAACAAAAGCTATCATAAAAAAATCAAGATCTACATCTATTATTACAATGCTTATAAGATTAGGCAGACCAACAGACAAACATAAAACCCAATTGCTCTTTAATGCGATAAACTATTAAAAATTTGGATGCAAGCTGAAATGCAAGAAGTCTCATTAATCAATCAAGTTTTCAAAGTACCTGAATAGAACTTAAAGTGTAGTCAAGAAATTTTCCGCTTCTAGATCGTTTATTGCCGGAGCGTCTAAACATTCCTCCTATCCATGTTCGTGGTCCAACCATAACATTAGCTACAATCAACAAAATCTCATTAGTGAAATAATAATTTTTTGCTGATCAGACACTGGATACTGATGAAAAGGACTAACTGAACTTATCAAACCCGCACATCCGGATGAAAATAAAAAGACAGATAAAAGAAGCAGAACAAAAAATAAAAACACTAACTGAACTTAAAATGAGTCAAAACCTTCTCATGATTGTCGCAAGCACATTATTACCAACCAAAAACACCAGTCAAGCTCAACAAATTCTGCGACATCAGTTAAATATAAGGAATAATATAAATTTGATAAATATTTAGACAATTATTTAAGAAGTATCATACATTTGATAAATATTTATGCAACCCATAATCGAATATTCAGCTAAAGGAAGATTTGGAAAGCTTAGGCATCATTACATCATTTTTTTTTCCTTTTTTTTTTTTTTTTCAGAATAAGCTATTGTAGCTTGGCTTTTTAGGCCACGAATAAATTCTTAATCATTTGTTGACACTTATGTCAACATGGATGTTGTTCGATAATAGAGGTATCAACCATCTGCTTATCATTTTTTTCTTATCCGCATGCGTCAAATTCTTTGAGAAAAGTTGGCTCAGGTTTTAGTATGGATTATTTTTCATTTGAGTATGGAGGGGGCTTCATGAACAGACTAATGAGCAAACCTTTTTATAGTCAAAGCCTCCAACACTAGCACTCAAATACTGTATTCCTCTCAGTAATAACCAATTGGATTCGAGTTCAAGCTTTGACACTTTAATATGAGAAAGATAGCAGGGAAAACATACAAGGTTTCAATCTATTTTTGCTTGTTTTTCAAGGTTCAATAACTTAGGATGAATACATTTTTAACAATAAATGGTCTGCATCAAGGATAAAAATAAGGAAAGCAAGGCAAAACACATAACATCAAGGAAAAAGGCTGCCCTAAATGCATATATATATATATACACACACACACACACACACACACACACACATACGTGTAAGCAAACTTATGTAAGCAATGTCATAAAACATTATTAATAGATTTTACTCACTAAAGCACTGAGCTAACTCTGATATAACGTGAGCAGAATTATGCGACCAAACCGAATCTTCATCGTGCTTTTTTCCATCCCAGTATAGTTCATCTTCATCCACCTGGAAATGTGGATATCCATAAGAATGAAATAGATGTCAAATTATCGAGCTACTCGGCTCGATTTCCACTTCTAAATGAAAGGGATGTCAAATTACGTTTACTGCATTTAATTAAATATGAACTGCTAAACATGTCACAATTATTTCTGTCTTCCATCTCAATAGGAGGAAGGATATGAGACTCATAGATGAATGAATGGATCACAGCGACGCATAGAAGAAGGATATGAGAGAAACTGAAAAGCATTGATTTCATACAAAAAGTTACTTCGATTATAGGAATGATGGTAAATGGACCCCTTAAGAAAACTGATTAAGTTAGTAATATATGGTTTATTAAAATGGAATTACTGGATACCTAATAGTCATAGACAATTATTCTTTCTAATTTTTACTTGACAAAATTGAAATTCAAACTGGAAATAACCAGAACTAGCATAATCCAAAGCCAAGACTAAGAAAATAAATTTTATGTTACAAGAAAGAAACTCAATCATGGAAAATATCAGAGAGCCGTATACTTATAGCCAAAACTAATATCGTTAAATGTTATTTTCTTAACAATATGGAATCTCAAGCGAGTAAAATAACTAGAAATTAATACAATAATTTATAACTTCAGAGAAACACATACATTTTCAAGAAAATCTCTAGACTTCTATTGCAGCACAGAATGTCAGTGGACAAAACTAATATCAAGACTTTTAGACTGCATTGTCTGGTGCAACACTGTAGGTGAATGAAAAATCACTTGATTCTACAGCATGATTTATTCGTTTGTTCTACAAACTCGAGATCGGTCCTATATGGTTCATGACTCAATCTCACACCCTGAGAATTCTAAAAACTTCATCAATTAAATTTAAAAATTATATTAATAAGAAGATGAAATGACTTCTGGGGAAGCTGAATTCTAATAGGAAAGCCATAATGTATTTTCAAAAGAGAAGCTAGCCCCTCTGTTTTTGGTGCTATAAAATGAAAGATTGAAGGTCAGAGAGAAAAATCAGCAGCTTACTCTTCGATTAGAGGCACAAGAAGGAATACATTTTCTACGCCTTAATCTCATCAGAGACAAAAATATGAGAGATCAGAATCTCCTTCTCTTTATAAGCAAAAAGCAAAGCAAAAGCGAATTGTTGATACAGTAATCCAATGATTGCAGTAACCCATGCTTGGCTCCTCTAATTCAACCCCTAATCATTTGGAAACACTCCAATTTTTCCTATTTCTCCACCAATTTATTATCTTAAAATTAAATCCGTATATCCTCATGTACCAGAAAGAGGTTGTCTAGGAATCCCGAATCCCGATAGGAAAAAAACTGAACTTTTGGGGGTGACATGTACAGGGAAGATTCATAAGCGCAAACAATGGGCAATCTGCTGCATTAACATTATTGTGGACAGAGAAATATTGGGTTTTCATTATGAAGGAGGTGGACAAAGTTTTTTCAAAAAGGAAAGAAAAAGGCAGGAATATTTGTATTCTCTTTGCACGACACACCAGACAAAATCACACGCTCAAGAAACATATATACAAAGATACAGCTATAGCAAGTATATACACACGCATATAAACACATATTTGTACCTAAATCTACACTTGCAGCAAACTAGAGGGTGTGGTTAAGATGGAAAAATGAACCTCTTAACGCATACGAGAATTGGAATTCTTCTTCCTCTTGTTGAAAGGAGAAAGGTGGGCCCAAGTTGGAGGAAGTGGTGGGACCAGAGCACGAGCAAGAGATGAAAAAATGGGAATATTAAAATGAAGAAGATGATGACTGAGAATGACGAGATGAATGACAGAGACCCGTGGCTTTCTGGAACCAGCCATGTCGCAAAATGCCCGCCTATTCCGTAGTATGTAGTTTTTTTTTTTTTTTGTATGTAGTTCTATGATATGAATTTGTATGTCACCATATAATTCGAGGCATTATATTGATTGCGCAATCCTGTATGAAATATATAAAGAATTAATCTACTTGTACAATTGTCGTTGACAATGATGGATGACAACATTAATGTTGTCAAAATCCGGGCCATTAATTTTAAAAACATTGTTTGAAATAGATGAATGTGATTTTGACAAGTATGATTGTCAACCAACATTGTTAGAAAATGTTGTACACATAGCATGATTGATATATAAATTTTAGGGGATGTTTGAGTTACATTATTTTGGAAGAATGTATTCTAAAAAAAAAAAAAAAAGGTTGAACCCCAACCTTGAGAGCCCCCCACCGACCCTGCCCTGGACCAACGTGGAGGAGGTAAATCACAGGATGTGCCAAAAGAATGTATTCTAGAATAGTAGATTGATGGATAATGTATGGTGGAAAAAAAAAAGTTATTGAAGTGATGTTAAATATTATTTTATTGAATAATATGCGGATGAAAATGAGTAGAAAAATAAGAATGAAAAAAATAATGTGTACCAAACATGAATTTATAAAATAGATATTTAAACTTTCAAAAAAAATCATATTCAACATTAATTTAAACTCTGATCACTTTTAATTTTATGTACTATAAGAATTAGTACTCGATATTATGTAAAATTGTAGTCGAGGCCCGTGATTAAGTGTATGTTCGGTATGGCTTTAAATTATAATTTGCGGTTTAGACATAATACATAAATAAGAAGTGAATCAAAGGTGCACATACGGAATGGGTGGATAAAAAAAATATTTTTCGAGTTTTATTAAAATAAAGGAAACTGTAACGGGTTTTCCAAATCATCACCCACGTCAGGCACAAGAACTGAATACGATCGTCATGTGGCGGATGAACTGGATTCATCCTCCATGTGGCGACGACCTAATTTCACCCCTCGCCACATGTTGTACGAACTGATTTCGTCTCGCCACGTGGCGGACAAATTGATTTCATCCGCAACATCGGCAGATGTTAAGGCCCGCACTCCGCATCACTTCGTCGCACTTGAAACTAAGTCCAAAGTGATGACATCCAAAACGTGATTATCACTCATGCTGCAACTGCTCCACTTCAACCCTGTGTATTAGAAGATTTTTTATGGAAAGATCTCAAAAACCAAATCATTAGAATTGATTGATGGGACGTATGACGGACTCCAAATTGTCAAGTCATGCATTACTGTGTCAGGGGCATTACAGGAATCGCCCACCTATGGATTGATGGATAGACACCTACGAGAGGACTGCCCTAGATTCAGAGACACGTGTTCCACATCCAACAGTTCTTCTCTTATTCCTTCCCATTATAAATACCCACACTTGCACTAGAAAATGGGTGGTCCCCAAAAAAGAGAGAAACACAAGTTTTTACATTATCACCATCCATACGTACACCACCACTAAAAATCACATTCCGGTAACATTATTGTCGACGTCTCAGATTCTGTCTACCAACTCACTAACTTGACCGTCGAGTGCTCGCGACAACTTCCACTTCCACTCCCACTCCCACTTCCATCGAAAAAGGCCACGAACAACTAATGTTGCTACTTGCAGGAAGGAGCTCATGTGGAAGAATTTTGATTGACCACGTGTTTGAGTCAGTTTTCGGGGTCAACATAAATCTTTTTAAAATTGAATTATTTTACACCTGTACATAATGCCCAAGTGACATTTCATCTTGATTGGTGGGTGCCACTTGAACATTATATACACCAAAATGTAAATCATGATATACATGTAGTAAAACTCTTTAAAAAATTTTAGACGTTTTTTAAAGTTTTCAAAGAGTTTTGGCTTTCAAAATACATCTCAAAGTTGAGCCTTAAATGTTTTCGTGCAACTTGTATCATAGTATGAGAATAACTCTAATCATTTGCATGAATTCATGAAAATTGTGTATTAAATTAGAGATTCAAATAACTAGCATAGACATTACTTGTTATTAATAATTATTATAATTGATTGGAAAGGAATGAATTCAACAATACTTCGATTTTTAATCTCAAATAACCAGACATTGCAGGTGAGGGGCGACTAGAGGTCCAAATAGTGTAAAGATGAGCTGGTCTTAACCTAAGAGATCTGCTGCTCAGCAAGCCTACGGACAAGTTTCGTGGCACATATATAAAAATCCATTACCTTATTAGCATGAGCGCATGACACAAATTTCATCTTTAAAGAGATTATATCTTTGAGGAGGAAAACTAGCAACACTTTGAAAACACTGACTAAAATTAGAACTTAAAAACTCTTTGATTACACATAGGAAATCTATAAGGAAAAAAAAAAAATACAAAGAATCTTAGACAAAATGAGATACTATGGAACTGGATAGGACTTGTTATGACACATGCATTTGTAGGCCATTGGACATGTCTCGGCTTCTTCAAGCGATGAGCAGACAAAGCTAACAATAACCAATCGACACGGTGTGCACGATCCACACGCATGCGAGCAATCCGGTAATCTCGACCCTGCGATCTGGAGCGTATTAGCTTTTCTATGCATCAATGGCGCCCTTTTGGGATCCACATACAAATCAGGTTTCACACTTGCTTCCTTCTTGCTCGACCCATTATCTGTCAAACATAATGTTAGTTCCAAAAACACGACAATCATTTACTTGTGAATGAGCCATTATTCAATTCTAACCTTTTAACCAATGACTTTTGCATTGGTAAAAGTGAAGTTCTTGTTTGGAAAAGCTTAAAAAGTTGATGTCAAACTCAACAATTAATTTTAATCACACATTTCATGGCATGAGCAGATCTACAGTGGGGTTTGAAATCCAAGATTTTGCAATAGATTTTTCACGATTTCACACAAGATTTTCAACCAAAAAAAAAAAAAATCCTTATAATTTTCAATTTCGCCCCCACAATAAAAAAATTTGTGAATTTTGCCCCCACAACTCTACTCTTCTAACTCCACCCCAGTTTCATGAGATCCACAACTTTAATCAACTTGTATCAAAATCTACTTAAATTTTTATTAGAAGCTTCATCAAACAACACTTAAATATCTTGTACTAATCAAGAACAAGAAAAAGAAAGAACTTTACGGGAGTGTGGCTTGCCAATGTGCCTTGCATGCATGACTAATGGAAGGAGGAGAAGTACAAAGCAAACAACAGAACCCTTCATCATTTTTCTTCTTAATAATTACGTAGTTGAGCTCGTTCAATCCAAAACTCAAAACTTGTTGGAGATGAATTGCATATAGAACTAATAATATATATAAAGTCCCGAATAGGGAAGATAAAAATGTATTCAAGCGAGTCACAGGCAAAAGTGTGAGATGTGAAAAAGGTCACATGAAAAAGAGAGATGTCACAGGGTTTGAACCTTATGAACGATGGTGATGAACTTCGCATTCACACTTTTAGGAAGAAAGGTTGTAATGAACAAAGTTACTGATATCAACAGTGCCTATATTTTTACGTGACTGTAATTGAATTGGGAGGTCCAGCAATTGTAGTATTAAATGCAGAGAACATTTCTCAAGTTCAAAATTGCAAAACAGGAGTAAATTTGTTACTGTCAAATGTGACTCTCATTAATGTTGTGAAGATATTTCATGGCATGTGACCTTTTTCAATTTATTCATCATTTTGTATTTAATATTGATGGTATAGCAATATTCTTTGTGTAGTACTGAGAACTAGCTAGTCCTACTAGTAATATTTGACAAGTTGGATTGGAAATTTGGGATATAAACTCGACTCCACAAGATTAAGAAAGAGTACTACACAAAAAAAATATTTATTAACGAGGTTACTTATATTTAATTTTTAAATTTAGAGCTTTTTTGCTTTACCAAAAGTACGGGCCAAAGATGAAAAAAGATCCCACAAAATAAGATTGTATTTCTTTTTTGGTATACATTTTTCAAAATTTATTTTATTTATTTAAATTCATTTTCAATCAACGTTCTCTCAATAAAATAATTTGTTGATTTCGAAAATATAAAATATCGAGATATGAATGAATAAGTTTTCTCTGCCTTATTTAATATTGATGGGGATTTTTAAGTACAAAGAAACATTGAGACAATTCAATGCAAAAATAACAAAATAAAGAAGGAATATGATAAGTGTATTTTATACACTCTAAAATAATGACATTTCGTAATTCTTTTAATGGAATTATAGCCTTATTTATTATATAATGTGTTATTAGGTGAAACTCAATGAGTGGAAGTGAAATTGAAAGAAAGAAGCGAAAAATGGCAAGATCCAGAGTTTGGGGGCTAAAGTGCAAATACTCAAAAGTTTTGTTGAAGCTTAGGATGAAGATTCGAGAATGTTATGGGTCAAATGGATACAACTAAAGGTCAAAAGGAGTGAAAATATGGCCAAAATACAAACAATTTTCAACTGCACAAGGACGTCCAAATTTTTAGTTGGAGATTGAGACCCATTTTTTGCTTAGTAAACGTTCAAATTTTAAAAGAGCTATTCTAGAAAAATTGTAACCATTTGAGTTATCTTTCCAACGCATTTTGAATCGCCTTAATCGAATATCGAGAGAAAAAAGTTATGACAAAAATACTGAAATAGACACAAAGTTTGGGACAGCGACAACGCTCGGCGCTGGAATCCTAGTACCCAGGCGCCGCAGCACTACTTATTTTCAACAACGCAGTGCCCAGACGCTATAACCATCGCGCTTCGGTGCTACCTCTAGTTTCATCGCGGCGCCTAGGCGCTGCAATCATAACGCTTAGACGATGGGCCACAGATTCTAGGTTTATGCTGTTTGGGTCGCAAAAAGCTAAGGAAAATTTTCAATTTTTGAAAAGCCGTATAGGGGAGTATAAATACAAGAATTTCACACAATTTGAGAAGTCCACACATTAAAAAAAGAAAGACACAACAAGAAGTTGCAAATACTCAGAAGTTGTGTCGGACCTCACAATGAAGATTCAAGAATGCTAGGAGTCAATTGGATGAAGAAAGAAGTCAAAAGGATCAAATATAATCAAAGTATGATCATACATCAATTTCCAACCGAAAAAGTTTTGCTCCGAATTTTTAGTCTCATATTGAGACTCACTTTTGACATAGTAAACTAGTGAATTGGAAAATGATATCTGAACCAAAGTTGTAGCCCTTTGAGTTATTTTTCCAAAGAATCTTGAATC
>CAIGRF010078746.1:35012-45523 GCA_903798235.1 Fraxinus ornus | reverse complement strand
CTATAAAATTTCGGGGTGCTACATCGATATTCTTATCTCGTTATTACTTACGACTACAGATAATTTAAGATTCAATCATGTATAATTTGTTTCTCAATATCACAACTCCTTGTGATTAACAAATTATTACTAGAATCTACAGACTCTATTTAGTATAATTTATTAGAATAGTAATTCAAATAAATAATACATCTTGCCATAAATAAAATGAATTAATTATATTAAAGTGTTTACATTATATGATTTGTATACTAAATTTGTGAAGCTAAATAGTAGAAAGAAAAATTAATTGACTTGGGCTGTAATCCATGGGCACGTGCAAAATACAACTAAAATTAAAATTTCTAAATAAAACACAGGTCTAACAAAAAACACATTGCAATATTCATAACGTAACCGACAAACCTAACAAAAACAAGCATTAATTATGTCAAGGCAGTCATCATTGCCACAAAATATAACACAGCAGGAAACGAAGTATGACATACATCACTACTATAAACACTGGTTTTATAAAACTACCAGCAAAATAAAGATAACAAATTTGCTTGAGATCTGTCCACGGGTCCTTTGGGTCTCCTCACTAGAATTTCTAACCTCTCTGGGGCATTATACAGGTCCGTTTAATAACTCGATTTTACTTGAACTATTTAGATACAAGGTGGATTTTGGCACCCACAATGTCATAATTCTCCCTTACTGATTGAACACACTCATTTGATCAATGCCAAGTTGTTTAGGTCATAAAGACGTCAAAATCGTGTCTGCATAATAAAAAATAACAAGATGTTTATTACAATATAAGATTGAAATATATCTAACTGTGGTGTCATCTTCGTATTGAGCACTGTTATTGTTGGAATGCAGAAGTACAATAACCCAGAAACTAAAAAATTCTTTCATTCAAGAAACAAGATCGTCTAGATGTTCACGTGTATGTTATATTAAGAATAAATGATTTGAATATTTACCTAAATTCGATTATTAATTCTTGAATTAATTATGAATCACGAACGTCTATCTTTTTGGATCACGAGCTTCCAGCTTTTTAATTCCAAGAACTTAATACTCCAAACGTCCATATCTTCTATGGTATTTTCAAAAGTCAAGTCTACACCGGTGGGTAAGTACCTTCTTTTAATTAAATTAAAAAACTAATTTTTGGACTAGACATATGAAAATTAAGAAAATAATTATTCTCTTTCTCGTCTCCAAATTTGAACACGATGGAATTACGGATTATGATTGTTCTAGAATTTTGTGTCCATCTAGTCTCTATTTATCGCGGTAAAGATGTTTCAATCCATGTAGAAAAACAATTCAAATTTCAAACAAGAGTCTTAATTAGAATTTAAATAGGAGTTTTAATTTAAGTCCACGTTAAATTAGTTTACATTTAATTATAGTCTTGGAACTTAAATTACAATTCTAATTAACTTTACAACTAAGTACAAAACTTTATAGTAATTACAATTAAGCCCAAAACTATTATAATTACCATACCCAATATTTTATAGAATTGCCACGGGACCAGATCGGACATATATTATCCAAGCTCCAATAATTTGATTTTGTCTAGTCGACTGTAGACCACCCAATCTAATTATTATTCCTTATTTTTTTCACAGAAGTTAATGAATATGTAATACTTTTCTCTGGCATGTCGTATATGTATTTTATCTTCATCCGAGATTCGATAATTAGGTACGAGCATAAATGACTATTTCTCTAATAATACTCACTAACTTAAATACCATTTTCTTCAACGGTCCTGTGAACTAATTACATATGTAGAAATTTAGAAATCGCTAAATACTGAGTCCAGATTTTAACTGTTCAATAGAAATACTTAACTAGTCACTCTACCTATTTTTCAGGGTGACGGCTCCCGACACGAATTCATGTTCTTTGCTTCGCTCATTTTTAAGTTCATAACTCAACGAGATATTTGACCAATCAAATTGCTCTCACTCATCGGTGAATCAAAGAACCATTAAAATGACGAAAATATATACATAACCCTATCAAGGGATTTAGATGAAATACACGGCAATGAAGTGAAATCTAATTCTGCACAAGGTCGTGCACAAGTAATCATATGCACTTTAATTCGCATGCTCAATAATAAATAAATAAAACTACAATTTATTTATTATAACTTATTATTTTATCATACCAAAATATACTATATAGGCACAAAACCCAACAATTATCTCACTTGCCCTAGAGTATATGCGTCAAGTCTTGCAACCTCATGTCTTGCAAATGTCCCTCTAAAACCTTAATCGACAAACTTTTAATAAACGAGTCTACAAGGTTATTCCCAATCTTACTGACAACCATATTTTCTGCCAACTATCTCTCTTAAGAGATGATATTTTCGTTCAATGTGTTTACCATGTTAATGACTATTGGTTCTTTAGCATTTGCCATAGTCTCAGTGTTATCTCAATGTAGTGTAAAGGACTGCACAACTATAGGCACCACCTCGATATTCATTATGATTTTTTAAGTCATACAGCCAATTTAGTAGCTTTACAAGTTGCCAAATACTTGGCATCAATGGTGGAATCAACAATGTATGATTAATACTTCTCCAAATAATAGCCCCACCATCAAGTGTAAACAACGATGTAAACCTGTGAGAACCTTCATCTCTGTGTAAGTCCGAATCTTTTAACCTACTGAAACAAGATTAGCCAGGAACATATAATTCCCTATTCTCCGAAGGTACTAAAGGATATGTTTTACCGCCATTCAATGTTTCGATCCTAGGGTTGAATAGATCTCGACTCGCCACACCAACAAGATGAGAAATGTTAGGTCTATAGCACAACATAGCATACATGAGATTACCTACTGCTGACGCATAATGTATCCTACTCATGTACTCAAACTCTTTAGGAGTCTTAGGGGACCGATCCTTAGAGAGTTGGATTCGATGCTTGAAAGGCAAAATCTTATATAGCAAATCTGACAAATATCTTGTCGAAATATGATATTTGGGACAAAGCTATCATCTTATTCTTTCGATCTCTCAAGATCTGAAACCTAGAACATAGCTAGCTTCACTAAGTCATCCATATAAAACTCTTGGGCAGACCATGCTTTTGTAGATGGTAATGCACTCACATTATTCTTAATGAGTAGAATATCATCTACAAGCACTAGGAAAAATACAATTTTGTCTTGTATCTTCTATAGACACAGGGTTCATCAAAGTTCTTATTAAAATCATATGTCTTAATCACTTTGTCGATTCTTTATTCCAAGATCTCGATGTTTGCTTCAATCCATAAATAGATCAGTGCATCCACATTATCCATATACTTCTTATATGAAGTCACATCATCAACTTGTACAATGGAGATCACCAGGCTGGACTCTCCACTCAACAAATACCTTGAAGGTGAACTCATAACCATCCGACTTTATCTAAGAGGCAATGGAACTTGGATTGTGGTGTCATTTGGAACTTAATATTTTCATCAATGCTTGGATTACCATCAGGTGACTCCATTACCTCCTCATTATCTTCAATTGATCTATTGGATCAGATGACTACTCATCTTTCCCACTCAGATCACGTCGTCCAGGTATATTTTACACCATAGGATGTATGTCCCAAGTTATGTTTCAGGAATTGATGGGATGGAACTGCTCCTACTCATTTCTTCCAACACGACCTTATTCTTGGACTGATGATCATTGATATACTTATTTTTTAGGAAGGTTGCATTTGTGCTAACAAATACCATCCTATCTTGAGGACTATAAAAAAATTTCCCTTGGCACCTTTAAAGTATCCCACAACAAGCACATTTTGACCTAGATTCCAACTTTTTCTGCATTTCCTTTCAGCACGTAAGTTAGACCCCCAATTTTTGGATGTTATGCAAGAAAAACTTGAATATGTTCTAAAATTTCAGGAGCATCTTGAAAACAGACTTAGAAGGAACTAATTTAAGAACATATCCAATTGTTTCCAGTATATATATCCCAAATGAGATAGGTAAAGTGTTACACTCTTCATTGACCTAACCATAAATAGGAGTTTTAATTTAAGTCCACGTCTAATTAGCTTACATTTAGTTATATGTGTAGTCCAAGAACTTCAATTACAATTATAATTAAGTTTGTAATTTTTATAGCAATTACAACTAAGTACAAAACTGTATGGTAATTACAATTAAATCCAAATCTATTATAATTACCATAATTAAGTCACAATACTTTATAGAGCTACCACATGGACCTGATCGGATATATATTATCTAAACTACAATAATTCGATCATGTCTAGTCGACCGTAGACCACTTAATTTAATTATTAGTCTTTATTTTTTCACTAAAGGCAAAAATTGAATTCTTGAAAGATATAAGATCACAAAAGCCAATAAATTTGTAACACTTTCCTCTAACCTGTCGTATATGTATTTTCTCTTTGTTTGAGATTCGATAATTTGATAAGAGAATAAATGACTATTTTGCCCCTATAATTATAATTACTAACTTAAGTCTTAAGTACTATTTTCTTCAACAGTCATGTGTTAGTTGTCCACTTCGCTCATTCTTATGTTCCCAACTCAACGAGATATTTGACCAATTAAATTGATCTCACCCATTAGTGAATTAAAAAAAAAAACCATTAAAATTATGAAAATATATACATAACCCTGTCACGGGATTTAGATGAAATACATAGCAATCAAGTGAAATTTAATTTTCCACACAGTCATATTATAGAATTAAACTCAACATATGATCTGTTCAATACACTCCGAATGTACTAATCACCTTTAACTATTTATGTATTAAGAACAAATCACAAATCAGAATAATGAATCGGTCAACACTACAACCTTCAAGTATGAGGCGCCAACCCTTATACATTAGTTGTGAACGAATTATTTATTATCAAAATATAAATTGTGACGTACTGTACTGCTGAACGCAAATACTCAACTTACATTATCACAAGTTATCATAGATTTTTTAATTCGCACGCTCAATAATAAATACATGCAACAAATAAATAAAACCATAAATTTTTTATTATAAATTATTATTTTATCATAGCGAAATATACTTATATGGGCACACAACCCAACAATTATCACTTTGTACCTTCTAGACACCGATACGTTGCCTCCAAATCTGCTCCTGGAGTCGATAACATAGTCCCACTTTTAGGACAAAGAAGAATTAAACTGTTAATTTGGTGCGGTTTTTTCAAAACATGAAAAACATATGTAACACAATACAAACAAAATGAAATTATGTTTGTCAAATATTGTGTTATCATGCTATTTTAATTATTTTTCAATTTGTGTTATCATACATTCAGTGCCATTACATGAACTGAACAAGAACGTGTGTTATTTCTATAATTTAAACAAGAGAATCTCATTTCATTGTTTGTTCTATAATAGCTTGTAAGCTTCAACTAAGCAACCTAGTTTAACTTAAATTTGAACATATAATACAAATAAATAACAAGACAATACTTTTAAGAAGGATAGCGACCAGATGTAAATGTATAATACATCCTTCCAGAACATTTACCACACCAGAAGCAGCATCCCAAGAATATCGCCGATTTTCCATTCTACATGAACATTTTGATATGAATGTTAAACTTAATTTTTAAAAAATAAAAAATAAAAAATAAAAAAAAAAGAAGGTTTTGCACAACATAAAATTTTATCTAAAACCAAATAAATAAATAAATAAAATATATGATTTATGAATGGTGGATTATGTCAAAAACTTTAATAGTCCAAACCCTAAAAAAGAATGTGTTTTGTGAATTACATAAATTTATTTAAAACCAAAAGGATAAAAAATTATTATTCAAGTACAGATGATATCAAGTTAGATAATAGGGAAAATTGAAGACACGGTACTAAACCTTTCACTTTTTTGCAGATTTTGCACAAACTTTTCATTTGTACCACCCACAGTACCAAACCTTTAAACAATTCGCACCCGGAGTCCAATTAACAAGAACAATTAGTTTAACAGTTAGATGACCAATAATTAAATGTCTGACCAATTGTTGACCAATTTTTAAAGGGTAAATATGTAACTTTACATTTTTCATATGAAAAAAAATTAAAAAAAAAAAAATAAATAAATAAAAAAAATCCAAGCTACTATTCATTTTCTTCCCCCTCCTCTCCCTTTCCCCCACCCCAATCATCTTCTTCTACACCCACCCCATACACATCGACCCTTCTTTTGAGCGACGTATGACGTATACATATCCAAGGTATTACTATTTGTATAGCAGGTAAAAAAAATTTCTCCGCCGTGGATTGAGTTCTTGAAGTGCTACTATGACTCTTGACATATAGATGAAAATGATTGTTAAATCCACCAGTATGTATTCCATCCAATTTGAATATGTCATTAAAGATTGGGAAATTCCTTGCCTTCGTGTATTAGATTTAACAAATGAAGGTGATCACAAGCTGTAACCATCTGTGACCAGCATGTGACCATTAATTCTGTTACTGCCATTATCATTTTGTTTGTTGCTCTTTGCTGAGTTGTTTTGTAGTGTGTAGCTTTTCTATTGGTTGAGTTTGTTATGTACAGGGTTGTATATTCCTTAGTAGTGGGTCATATGCTGTATATATATAGGTTGCTTCTTCAACATATTCTCAATTCACTCGATTTTGATATTTTCAATAGAGAATTCTCAAGTTCATCATTTTCTTTCTTCTCCAATTATATATTTGAATTCTTATATGGTATCAGAGTGGTGAATCAAATCAACCATGACTACAGAAACTCTTCCCACAGACTCTTTTTCTGCTTCTCCACCAAAATCTTGAAACCCATTTCTCAATTTCACCGAAGTCACCAATCCTTATCGTCTTGACCATGGTGATAATGCATCAATTTCTCTTGTTCCTGAACTTCTTATAGTTGACAACTACATCACTTGGTCTAGGGCAATGTGTATAGCTCTTAGAGCCAAGAACAAATTAAACTTCATCAGTGCTGCTGTCACCAAGCCACTAGTTCAAAGGACCCTTTGTTTGAGGCTTGGGAACGTTGTAATGATCTTGTGACCTCCTGGGTGCAAAATTCCATCTCCCCATCAATCAAGTCTAGCATAGCTCTTGTGGATGATGCTGTTGTGCTTTGGGATGAGCTGAAGGAGCGGTTTACTAAGCAAAATGGCTCGCGAATCTTCCAGCTCAAGAAGGCTATTGCGGGTTTGCAGCAGGAGCAAGATTCAGTAAATGTTTATTATGGGAAGTTGAAGTCATTTTGGGATGAGCTAAATGTGTTCGACTCTTTGCCTGACTGCACCTGTGGGAAATTAACTACACTCACTAACAGATACCAAAGGGATTGTGTAATACAGTTCTTGATGGGTTTAAATGATTCGTACATGAACTCACGGGACCAGATTTTGCTCCTTGATCCCTTACCCTCAATTGGGAAAGCTTTGACCATGATTCAGCAACAAGAAATGCAGCACCTGATGCTTAACAACCTGCCATCACCTGATATGATGGCCTTAGCTAGTAGGAATTTTATTCCATTCCTAAATCAAGTATCAAGTCTGGCCAACCCTTCAAGCATGACCGTCCTTACTGTACCCACTGCCATGCACCAGGACATGATCTAGAAGCCTGTTTTAAAGTAGGGAATGCCGAGCCACCAACTTGTACTAATTGTCATATGAGTGGTCGTGTAGTCGGGAAGTGCTACAAACTCCATGGGTAACCACCTGGGCATAAGTACTTCAACAAAGGAAAATCTCCCAAATATTTTGCTAATGCTGCCACTGCAGATCAAGAGGAGGATTCAAATTCAAGAGTTGGTCTTACAAAGGGACAATATCAACAATTTCTCTCTCTGTTGCAGCAAAAGGACAATCCAATAATGTTTCCTACTTCCACCAACCCATCCAAGGCAGCCTTCCACCCCATAGCTAATGCAGCAAAGGCTCCCACCATGTCTGGTATATCTATCTCTTGCTCCACTTCTTCTCAGAGAACCTTACTCTCTGCTGAAACCCATTGGATTATCGACACAGGTGCTACGGACCACATGGTCTGCAGTACCTCCCTGTTTACCACCATTGAGTCAGAGGTATCTTATTCTGTTAAGATGCCAAATGGTGATAAAGCACCTGTCACACATATAGGAACAATTCGTATCATGAAAAACTCGTTCTAGAAAACGTTTTGTGTGCCCCGTCTTTTACATTCAACCTGATTTCTGCTAAGCGACTTGCCCACTCACTTGTTTGCTACCTTATCTTCTTTTCTAATTGTTGTTTTTCCAGGACCTTTCGTCTTGGACAACGATTGGGAAGGGTGAAGTGAAGCATGGACTCTATCAACTGCAGTGTGCTGAAGTGTCTCCTGAAGCTCTTGTCGACAATTTCTCTAAGTGTTTAGATAAAAATGCTTTTAGTTCCACTTCTGTACTTGACAATAGTTCTTCCATAGATCTCTAGCATTATAGACTTTACCATACACCTTTGTCTAGGATATCTTTGATCAATGATCCTGTCGTAAGTACTGAGATTATTGATATTAATGAAAGTCCTTGCTACATCTATCCCATGGCTAAACAACATCCTCTCCCTTTTCCTACCAG
The DNA here is from genome assembly GCA_903798235.1 of Fraxinus ornus. Lineage (NCBI taxonomy): Eukaryota > Viridiplantae > Streptophyta > Magnoliopsida > Lamiales > Oleaceae > Fraxinus > Fraxinus ornus. Next base: position 36,898 of record CAIGRF010078746.1, on the reverse strand, counting down.
CACCAGAATTTTTCAATTGATTTCTTGTGATATATGGGGGCCTTGTTCCATTGCCGCGCACGATGGATCCAAGTACTTCCTCACTATTGTGGATCACTTTTCTCGAAGTACTTGGGTCTATCTACTGAAAACAAAATCTGAGACTCGTCACTACTTAGAAACTTTTTGTAACCTTGTTGAAAATCAATTTGACGTCAAAATCAAGGTTTTAAGAAGTGATAATCGGGCAGAATTTAAAATGATAGATTTCTTCAATAAAAGGAGGATTTTACATCAAACTAGATGTGTGGAAACACCACAGCAGAATGCTATTGTTGAACGTAAGCACCAGCATCTTTTGAACATTGCTAGAGCACTTAGATTCCAAGCTTCACTTCCTATGAAGTTTTGGGGTGAGTGCATTTTAATTGCTGCTTATATCATCAATAGAATTCCTTCCCCTATACTGTCAAATAAAACCCCTTTTGAATTTCTCTTTGACAGAAAACCGACCTTTAGTCACATGAAAGTTTTTGATTGCTTATGTTTTGCTTCCACTATTTCACAAGGCAGAACTAAACTTGATTCCAGGGCTACAAAATCTGTTTTCCTTGGTTATCCTTTTGGTGTTAAGGGAAACAAGTTGCTTGACCTTGATACTGAAACCTTTTTCACCTCACGAGATGTAGTTTTCCATAAAACAATCTTTCACTTCCGTTCTACCTTACCAACCTGTCATCACCACAAACTGCTGGCAATAAAAAATTTTGTCATTTTTCTCCTCAATTATTTCCTCCTATTGTTGAGCAGACCTCTGATTTTTCTCCTTCTCAACCTTCAAACTTAACACCCTTAGACTCTTCTTTCACTCCTATCTCCACCAATAGCCCTATTCAAACTTTTGATTTACCTCACACTGAAGAAGAAATCACCCAGGCTGAATCACCCATTCGTAAGTCAACAAGATCTAGAATAGCACCACAATACCTGCAGGATTTTCACTGTCAACAAGTGTACTTCACTTTCCCAAACCAATCATTGGCCAGGCAGCCCCCTTCCAATATAGGTACAACATTTCCTTTAACTAATTCCTTATCATATCATCGTTTATCTCGTAATTATGCTGCTTTTTCAACTTCTATTTGTGTTGACCTATGGTTGATCATGACCTTAATGTTTTGATTATAACAAATAAATCCATCTTGTTTACTAACAAATTGAATTGAGTGTTTAAGCCTTCAAAGTTATAAAGATTATTATTCACACTCAAATGAAGTACAAATGAAGGTTAAACGAGCATTCAAGACAAATCATTCGAGATACAAGTCAAAGAGATGCTCGAAGAGATCAAGAACATTGAAGATAGAGTTATTTATCGAACCTCATTTATATATAAAGGTAGAACTCGTCAATATTTAGCAAATGCATGAAGCTCAAGTATTTCTCATAAATTCATCACTTGCATAAATTGTTTTGACATGAGAATGATCTTGGAAAAATAAACATTTGTAATATATCCAAAAAAAATCTTGAAAAATCATTTTCAAATGTCGCTCAAAAGATCACACCTCAACTTTCAATCAAAAAAGTTATACTCCGGTTTTCAATCTCATATTGGGATAAAATTTTGACACAGAAGATGATCTAAATTGAAGATAATTTTTGAAGCAAAGTTGTAGCCCTTTGAGTAAGCTTTCCAACCCATTTTGAATCACCTTAAGCAGATATGACCAAAATACTGAAAGTTGTCCAGCGTAAGACTGCCGTAGCGGACGTCCGATACGATTTTACCGGATGTCCGGTAAAATCGATTTTTGGCCACAACGGTCAAATTTTAACGGTCTTATTTGCTGACAAAAAATAACGGCTAAAATGATTGTTAAATTTTTACCGGACGTCTGGTAAGA
>CAIGRF010078746.1:3444-25370 GCA_903798235.1 Fraxinus ornus | reverse complement strand
ATCTCAAACCAGCGCTCAAGATTCAATTTAATAACAGCTTTACACAATAGAGAAATCGATGAACTAGATAACACAAACACCAGCGGTTGCATTCAATCTATTTAAACATTCTTCTTAAGATTCAATAACCTCTATCGTAGAAAATCATCAAATCCTGGTGCTTAACAAGTTACAGGAATCAAATAATTTTGGATTTGAAATTTAACTTAGCTATATATTTTAATACATGAGAAACTAATAGGCCTTTTTAGCAATCAAGCATGGCAATCATATAATTACGTGCAGAAGAACATTCAATAGTAAAAAGATAGATTAAACAAATGGACCTCACATTTATAATGTTTCCAAAGCTTCGGTATCCTTCGATCAAGCACCAAGAAATAATTACACATGAAAAATCTAAGAACAAAAGAGATAAAAATAGTTAGTAGGCTTTCTTCTCCGTTCTGGACGTCTTCTAGGGTTTATAAAGTGTTGAGAGATTTGTTTCCATAAGTGTTGTATTCTAAGACACTAGAAAATGTTCCCCAATTTGGCCTGAGTAGGCGCCCAGTAGAAAATGGGGCGACCGACCAAACATAAAAATTGGCTTCTGTTATTGGAAGTCTAGGGTCAGGCGGCTGAGCGACTTTCAGTATTTTGATCATATCTTCCACTACCAATGTCCGATTGAGACAATTCAACATGCGTTGGAAAGCTAACTCAAAGAAATACAACTATGTTGCATATTTTTACTTCCAATTTGATCATTTTCCATGTCAAAAATGGGTCTCAACATGAGGTTAAAAATCGGTGTATAACTTTTTGATTAGAAATTGATGTGTGACCATACATTGACGATATTTCATCGCTTTGACGTCTTCTTTCAACCAATTGACTCCTACTACTCTCAAATTTGTATCGTTTGGCTCGACACAACTTTTGTGTATTTGCACGTTAGTCTTTGAACTTTCATTTCCTTTCACTTTGGTCATTTTTATTTATTTCTTCCAAATTATGTCATATCTATAGAATTACCACCTAAATCAAAATATGAACATAATGAGTACATTTTGACACTGATTAATCATACGAGCACATAAAATCAGGAAGGAAAAATGTACATTTTACATTCCTATCAAATTCTCCCACACTTAACTTTTTCTCGTCATCAGGCAAAACTCAAATTTAATTCCCAAAAACACCCAGATCGTAATGCCATGAACTTAGAACAATCAAACTCTTTAAAACACACAACACATCATAAATAAACATTTTCACACAACTCATAATCAATTAGGTAACATTTTCATATGAAGATGGAATAAACTAAACATGTAGACCCTTTCAAATATAAGCACTCAACTCTTATGTGTTTAAAAGGTAAATGTTTCACTCAAGTTCATTCCAATAGAAATGATCTACCATATGCTTGCCTATCTTCTCATTTGCCACGACTTAGATTACATCATTTACAAGAATCATAAAGACTTTTCAAGGGTTGTACCATGGCTTAGGGTCAAGGTGAGAAATATTTGAGTATGTGACTTAAGAGCCATCGAACTAGTGGAGCAAAGATGAATAAACTTAGCTCAAATATATTCATAAGATATGTAAACCAACTATTCCACACAATGGTTCCTTTACTTTGCATCTATCCCACACAAATCGAATCTTTTCTTGAAATGTAGGAAGAATTATGAATATATATATTTTGTAACATTGACATCACTCTCCTCTATCACTTATTTTCTTTTTCTTTTCATTTTTTCCTATCATTCATTTTTTTGAATTATAAACTCCAAATGTTANCATAAATCTTGATACCCCCACACTTATTTTCTTTCATACCCACACTTCTCATGACATTCAACAATACTCCACTAGCTCTAAGGCTTGGATAAAGACAATTTCTTTCCAATTTAAAGTTTGTAATGTGAGTTTATACAAAGAAAAGGAAATAAGGCTCAAAGGGGCTCAACAATGAAAAATTCAATTACAGGGTCGGCTATTTGGCTAATGAAGCTCATTTCTGTAACAAAGATAGTCTTAATCATGTTCGTGCTTGCATGTGTCAGTATGATCTTGAAGAGAATCAAGGCAAGTTTTAGAGAAAAAACCATGGAAGAATATCACACATGAAAGAAATAATGAGACTGTTATGGATATATCAGTCTAAAGGCTCAAAATCTCACCAACGTTTTATCTACATAATTTAGTTACTACCATCCTCAAAGAAAATAACTCAACCAATTAACTCTAGTTGTAGGATTATTCATTCAATCATATTACAAGTTCTTCAAAAACCTAATTAATTTCAGAAAATAGCATATACAACAAAAAACTTTTTAACCTCAACTCTTCTTCTTGAAAAATTATGCGAAAAAATTTCCAAAATTCTAGAAATCTAAACTCATTCTAAATGCAACCTAAGTCTAAATCCCCTCCCCTACACTTAAAACTTACATTGTCCCCAATGTAAGGTTCAATGCAAAGAAAATGACAAAGACAACTAAAAAATGAATGAAAAAAAAGGAAAAGGAAAAGATAAAGGAACGAACTCTCCCTAGGTTGCTTCCCAAGCGGTGCCTTTATTTATTATCTTTGGCTCGACTTAATGTTTCTTATTTAACCCGGATCTATCATGGTTGGCTTCGATCTTCCTTGTGGTGTACCAAGTCCATTGAGAATGATAACCAGTAGTGTTCATCCACCTCCATGGGATACATACGTGATGTAACTATGGGGAGGCTTCAAATCTAAAGTGAGGACCTGCAAAACAGAAAGTAGAGACATCTCATTAGAAACTGGTAAAGCAAAATAAGAACTGTTACCTAAATGTTGTAGCTTTGGAAGATTGTTCAATATTACTACAGTTTCTTGTAACTCACTGTTCAAAGCCAGCGTTTAGTTCTTCTTCCCAAGATGCTCATTAATGATAGTTTCCCGTTCATTTTTAGCACCAAATTTGAAAACATCCCGTGCTAAATGATCAATCACATCAATAAAATGAACATGATTATTATTATACGGATATTTCATGGAGTCATAGATATTAAGTTTAATGATCTTATCATCAAATTCCATGGTCAATGTACCATTATGAAAATTTATTCGATATCTCACTTGAATTTGTTAACACAGAAAACCAATTGGCGAATATTTTCACCAAACCTCTTGGGTCTTATCGAGTCAAATAGCTTTCAAAATTAAACTTCTCATTTTTTTATCCCCTTTAAATTCAAATCTTAAAAAAAAAAAAAAATACCGGACGTTAGGAATATCGCGTCCAGTAGCACATACCTTTTTTTCTTTTTTCAGCAATTTTTAGCAGACGTCCGGTACTGGAAATTTCTAGATTTTAAGGTCACGTTTTTTACTATTTCTTCTCCATTTCTCCTCGACCATTACTCTCCTCTCAACTAACTCTCAAATCTAGGTCAAATCTCTCAAGTTTTCCCTCTTAAACTCGTTTTTCAATCAACAATCGGTCCAATTACAATCTCAATTTTTGGCATTGCATTGATTTTCACTCTAATCGAGCCCTAGAATCTTTTTTCAACAATCCATTTCGTTTTTGCTCAAAATCAAACCTCTAATTACAAAAACCCAACACTTTGTATGATTTTCTAACACCTATAATATCAATACCCAAGGTTCAATTCCATAATTTCAAAATCTCTTCTTCGAAGCCCTAAAAATCCAAAAATCCCCAAATTTCTTTGAAAAATGTCAACTTCCCGAGATAGAGGCAAGAGACTCAAGCGGACCATTCGACGACATCCTCCATCTCCATCATCCGAAGAAGACACGGACCTCGAACCCGAGACGCCGACAAATCCCTTTGCAAAGTCACCGGTCTTGCTAGGTAAAAATGTCGATCTTCCCTCTTTTACCTTCGATGCCCCTGCATTTAGGATAGAGGAATATATCATGAACATGGGTTGGGTATTGGTTTGCACGATAGAAGAAAATGCTTATCCACGGTAAATGCAAGAATTTCATCAAAATATGACTTTTTCTTCACGTCAAGGGGACATTTCATGTTTTATTTAAAACGTTAGAATCACGGTTTCAAAACCTCATATTCGCACTCTCCTTGAACTTAAACCCTGTGATATTCAAACATTTGTGCATAAAACCCACAATCACGTAGATGGTTATAGCCCGATCGACTCTTGCCGTCGTGTAACGAGTAAAAACTTCGAAAACATTACAAAAGTCTCTACTAATCAACTTACTCTTCCATGCAAAGTTTTACAAAACATTATCGCTAACGTCATTTTACCTAGGAAAGGGCATCGGGATGAGGTAAACTGTTTTGATCTTTTTCTTCTCGACTCTTTTCTTATCGGTCGTCGAGTTGATTTTCCAACCATTGCATTAGGCTTTATGCAGTTCATTCATTCATCACGCATAGCTAAGGCACTTCCCTTTGGCATGCTTTTAACTAAAATCTTTAAACATTTTGACATCTGTCTTCATGACGAAGCATGAATTAAACCCCGTCCCACTAACACCATTAATCCCACCACACTCAAATGCATGAAAATAATTAAGAAAAATGAACAATGAGTGGCTGAAAAAAGGGGTTCGACCCGGCTTCGGGGCCTTTCACGCTACTATTCGAAAAGGAAGAAAACAACGATAATGATGACGATGGCGTGCCTCCTACTATGGGTTCCTCAAGGTCGAGAGGAGTTGACAAGGATCAGCTTTCACTGCTGCATGGGCGGATGGACTCTCTCACTACGACCGTCAACGGGATGATAGATGAACTTCATCACATACGAGCATAGCAGGACACAATCCTGCACGACAGGCTGCTCTGCAGGATCAGATGACCACCTTCTTTGCCGGCATGCTTGCTCGATTTTCGCATCCACCTCATCCTCCGGCACAATAGTTTATTTTACCTTGATTACAATTGCTAGCGTAACTATGGTTGACTACTTTTGATTTTGTATCGAACTAACTACTTGAATTATGTATTGTAATATTTTTCTTGCTCTCTTTATAACTGTACTTTTTGCTTATGCCAAAAAGGTGAAGGGATGAGATAGAGATTTGCATGATTATATTAAACAGGTGGAATATATGCTAAATAGATAAGGGGAATATATATGTATGCAATTTTGTTAATTATCAATTTGTTTGAATTATATATTTCAAATCATTGGGTTTGTCATAATCAAAAAGGGGAAAATTGTTGACCTATGATTGACGTCTCGTTTTAATTATCACAAACAAATTATGTTTATTACTAACAAATTGATTTTAAGTGTCCACAGTAATTATTGCACATGAATAAAATTGATATGAGTCGGTCAGGAATGTCGAATGATCGCGGATATCGTCGAGCTCGATCTCGCAATAACTCCATGGCCAGGTCGAGGTGCTACATCAGGAAACACCAATAAAAAAACATAGGGAGTTATTTAATCTCATAAACAAAAAATTTAAGCATACATAATAAGCAACAATATGACTATTTCACTTACATCGTCGGCGAGCCACGTCCCCGAAGTGGTGGTGTCGTGAAACCACTTATAGGCATCCGAGATCGTCTTTTCCCCAACGATGCAACTATCTCTGCAAAAAATAGAAAAAATGTTAAAAAGGATATAGATGAGCCAGCATAGCGTATTTCACTAAAATTGTAAAATACTTACCCGGGCTTAATTACCCTCAACTCCGTCTCGAACGCTTTCCATTTGGCTGCGTCCACCTCGCGAAATAGATTGGGGTACATCCCGTCGATAAACGTCCTCCTCTTCACCTCGACCGTACTGCGAAGGCAACCTTACCCTCTTACTGACGACCTACTCTGGGGCGTCAACGACACGCCTTTTCTCCGCAACCACGTTAGGCATACGCTCGTTCTCCACCTTAAGACCACCGTCTCCTCGGGCTCCTCACTACCACCACCATCGGGGTCACCCCCTCGTGGCTCTGTTGACTTATGGTTGACTTCTCGTTTTGATTATCACAAACAAATTATGTTTATTACTAACAAATTGATTTCAAGTGTCCATAGTCATTATTGAACATTAATAAAATTGATAACACGAAGTTTGAGGCCAAGTAAATTTGCATATGATAATCATTCAATCGAAGTTATGAAGAATGATATGACAAAACCCACGAAAAGATATCTCAACGAAAATTGAGACAAAAGTCGAAGTACCGTCAAGAAGCGCACGTTAAGATGTTGAAAACAAAGTACTTAGACTTATCACAATTATATGTAAAGGTAAAATATTTCAATACTTGGTAATGAATCGTGACGAGCTCAAAGTTTAGATTTTACAATCCAAAATTCACGACAAAGATGTTTTACACGAAATATATGTTTTTCAAAGGTAAAAATCGAAACATGTATTTTAAATATGACAAATACTTTGAAAAATAAACGTCCCTCCAACACTTACATTTGAGAAAAATTAAAAACGAGGGCGTTTCGAGCTTAAAGACTGTATCGGACGCCCGGTATGGCCAATTTTGGCTCCAACGGTCTGATTTTCTGACGAAAAATAATGACTATTTGATCATTCGGTACGGTGCGTCCAGTACGACAGAGTTTTTGACCGTTTGAGTGTTATAAATACCTCACTCAATCTTCTTTTGCAACAACTTTTTTTTAGCATTAAAATGAGGTTTTTATTGATCACAACCACCTTATTCTCTATCTTTAAGAAGATCAAAAGCATTAAATTCTTGAAAAACTTTTAAGTGATTAACTTTGTAAAATCCTTAGTTCTTCACGAAGTTTTTCATTCCAACACTTTGAGCTATACTCATTGACATCTATTAAAGTGTTTGTCTCTTCTCCTCTTATTATCAACTTTGAATATATCATTCAATAAGAAGAGAAGATTTCACTTGTAAATTCATTTTGATTTGTGGGTCGTATTGAAGTCCCGAAAATCTCAACATTGTAAAAGGATCGGTGCTCCTTGGTTGTAAGTCACCGGAAGGGTTGGAGTACACCATAAGTCAATCAACGTAGTGAAAATGGCTTTGCTCGTGCCAGAGAGCTTGGTAACGGGGGACGTAGATCATTGCGTTGGATCGAACCTCCAAATTACATCGTTTGCACTCTTTAACCCTTTTACTTAACGTTTTACTTGTGCAAGTTTATATTGTTCCATTTACGCGCCTACATGTGCTTAGTTTAATTCTCTATCATTTGTGTGTTTATTAGTTTAAGATTTTAAGTAATTTACGAAAAAGTTTTAATAACCAATTCACCTCCCTCTTGGTCATCCAATCTTGGGCTTTCAATAAGTAGGGTTGGGTAGTTGGTAACCAGTTCAATGAGGGATATTTGCTCGATCAAAGAGTTTTCTTCTTCCTCCTCTGGCTTCGGTGAGGCAAGCAATTCCGATGAAAATGGAGTGGAGAAGATCAAGAGAGGAGGAAGAGGAGGTGGAGGAAGATAGGGAAGAAAAAAAGTGTTGGGTAAAGTTTGCTACTAAATGAAATCGCTGTTGCAATTATCCTAATATTTTCAATGGAGTTTGAACCTTCACTTTACTGTAGATCTATTATGTTCTCCTACAACCCAATAAATGAAGTGGTGGCAACCCAATAAACGAATTTATAGCAACCAAATAACCCAATTTGCNTTTCTCACTCCTATGCAGAAGCAGAGTATCGAACAATGGCAACAACTGCCTCTGAGTTTACTTGGATTAAACAATTGTTGAAGGATCTGCACATTTGCCATCCATCTGCTGTAATTCTTCACTGTGACAATCAGGCAGCTTTGCATATCGCTGCCAATCCAGTGTTCCACGAACATACTAAGCATATAGAGGTTGATTTCCATCTCATTAAAGACAAGATTCAAGAAGGCAGTCTCATCACAGCTCATGTGCCGACTCAATCACAACTGGCCGACATTTTCACTAAGGCCATCTCTTCTTCAGTTCTATAATAGCATGTCAAATATTTTCGTCGACGAAAGATATATCTTTTCCGTCAAATTTTTTGTCAGAAAAAAAAAATTGTGAGCACAAGTCCTCCTACTATTGAAAATTTTGAAGAAAATTATAGCCCTACGAAACGTCTTTTTTTTTTTTTTTTTGGGAAAATTGAATTTAGCATACGAACCTCAATTTATCTTCCAAAATTTTGTAGGGAAATTATAAATTTCTTGTAGTAACCATTAGATTGGGGAGAATAAGGTTGAGTAGTCTCATGAATAATACAATTATTAATGGAGAATTTTCCAAAATCACTGGTATATTCTCCTCCCCTATCAGATCTTAAAATTTTAATAATTTTGTATAGCTGATTTTCTACTTCAATTTTATAAGAAATAACTTTAGAATAACTTTCATCATTGTTCTTAAGAAGATAAATGTAGCAATATCGAGAATAATTATAATTAAAATTAAAAAATATTTATTTCCACCATTAGTAACATATCCTTTTAAATCACTTAAAACATAATGTATTAAGCTTAAAATTGAAGTAGTTCTATCAACATGAGAAAATGGTTTTCAAGCATAAATAGATTCAACACAAGTTTCACATTTCGTATTTGGAAAATTATTAGTCTTGGGAATGTTTCCCAAACTCAATAATTTTTTAGTAGACAATATATTAATGTGTGCAAGTCTAGCATGCCACAAAGCATAAGAATCCAACAAGTAAACAAAAGAAGCAGATGTTTTATTATTAATCACCGAAACATTGAGTTTAAACAGACTCTCATATGAACACCCTTTTCCAACAAAAGAACCTTCCTTAAGTAGTACAACTTGACCACTGTCAAATACAATCTATCTTTTTGACTAAGATAAATCTAGACACTAATTTTTTTTTTCTAATTTCAGGTACATAAAGGATATCATTCAAACCAATGACATTTCTAGAAGTAAACATAAGTATCACAGTTCATTTCCTCTCGATCTTGGAGGAAGAAGCATTCCCCATTAATAAATATTCTTCATCACTAATCCTTTGTGAAGTGACTTGGTTTACCACCAACAATACAGTCTCCAACAGTTTTATTTTTAAATTATGTTTTAGACCAATTGTTCTTTCCTATGAGTTGCTTTCTCTTGTTTTTGTCTTTAAAGTTCTGACCCTTGGGAAAGTTTTCAACAAACCTCTAACTACCAGAACCTCCTTCAATAAGATTAGCCTTGGTACCCAAATCTAGTCTCTCTATGTTCAGACATTCTAGTATCTTCCTCAATTCTAATCGTGATAATCAGATCATTTAAAGACATTTATGTTCTCTTATACTTTAAACTATTTTTATATTCTTTTCAAGAATGTGGTAATCTTTCAAAAATAACACACTTGAAAATCCTCAGAGATTTTATATGCCTCAGCAATAATCTCATGAATTAAAATATATAATTCTTCAACTTGACTAACCACCATTCTAATGCCATCCATTTTAAAATCTAGAAATTTTCCCACAACAAACTTCTTAGTTACAACATCTTCGATGTCATATTTCTTTTTTAAGGAATTCCATAATTCTTTAACAAATTTACATGATCAATAAACATCAGATAAATCTAACGTCAAGCAATTCAAAATATAGTTTCTGCACATATAATCCTTATGTTGCCAACTAGCTAAAACTAGTGTTTCCTTATCAGTAGGTTCATCATCAATTACAGCAATAGGTTCATCAAATTCAATAGCATCAATCACTCAAGAGTTGTCAAATAAAATTGTAACTTTATTTACCATATCTTAAAGATTTTCCCACCAAATAATTCAGGTTTTTTAGAATACTTGGGTATAAATGTATATACTGCAGACATGGCAACTAATTATAAACGTAATTTCATTTTAGATTGTTGAAAAATAATTAGTTGCAGTAAATTGTAGAATTGTAAAATGCAGAAAGTAGAACTTATCGATTGATCAAGTTTCGTGATAGCACGATATCCTAAAGTGAAATTTTCCGCTGTTAACTTATGTGACTTCTGTGGACAATCATTCTAAGATACAACGATCAAACAAACAACTTGTGCAGCAATCAAAATAGTTTCAAAACTCTTAAGTGTACTCGGAAAAATATATATAAATAAAAAACTCGAGTATGAAAACTATAGAATATGAAATGATAATTTTGTTTTTTATGTAATTTTTCCAAAGGTAGATATGTGTTCATATAGCCCGAAAATATAATTGCCTCCATCATGATTAAAAAATATTTGCAATTTTAATGGGTTGTTCAAAAATGGTCATATTATACTAGCTAGTTTGACCTATTAAATAAATTCAAACATGGCTAAAATAAATAAAAATATATATCATTTTAATCAAGGAAGCCTAACGCCCCAAGGCCTAATTAAAGACATTTTAATTATCGTGTGGAATGTGAACTATACCCCAAACCTCCCACACAAATTCCACACTTTTTACCAATTAGACACTTACAAGGGTGTCCTCAACTCAAATTTTAATAGATTTCTTAATATTTATAAATTTTCATGGATTTTATAGAATTCAATAAAATTTAACAGATTTCATAAGATTTGAATGGACTTCTATTTTGTAGATTTCAATAGATTCTCATTGATTTTATAGATTCTCGTGGATTTGTAAACTTCTATATTATAATTGTATTTTTACCTCCTCAATTGCCCAATACAAATCGTTAACCGAACTCCGTTAAAAAAAAAATTTAAAATTAAAACTCCACCATACTATTTCAAGTGTATTTTTCTTTGTGAACCAAATTATGTTGGGACGAGCAATTTTCTTATGCATATTATGTCGAAATATGCAAATTCTAATGGTTAATCAAGTCCATCTATACTAAATCTAAATTGCTTTTGAAATGTTAGTTTTGTTGACCCCTATCTCCCGTGTAAACAACTGTATTTGTAAGATGATGAGAAATTAGATAATAAAAAGCCAAGTTATCTGATACTGAAAAAACCAAATTATTGTTTATTAAAACAAACTCATAAGTTGTCATCTAAAAGGAAAAAAAATGTACACTTGTCTAAACAGAATTCAATTTTCATCACTCTTCGTTCACAACATCTACCCACATATTTGAAGCTATATTGGTTATCCATTCATTTGCATGCTCTCTTTGTTGCTCTTGAGTTTCAATAACATTTTCATGTTGTAACAAACCAAGAAAAGGAAACCAAATGCAGTCACCACGTGCAGCAGCTAGGTTGTTTATAAAATAGCTGATATGCTAGACAAAAATAACTCAGCAAAAGCCTTCACAAATTTTCTGCCCTACTTATCGGATTATCATATGGAACCCAAGTGAACAAGCAAAGACATATCCAGCATATGTCATTCCATATGAACAAAAATCAGAAAGGGGAATAATTACTTTAAAGAATTATAAATAGTCAATCCTCATGCAAAGCAATCATCAACATTAGCATCTGTCTTAGACATTTTCACAAACACCTGTAGCACGATCTTACAGTATTGTATTTATGCAATAATCTTACCTAAGTTTCTTGGATCCAATAGACACAGAAACTCTTACATGATAAGAGATTAGGGTTCTTACAACTTCAATCCTCCATACAAGTGTTTAAATCGAAGAGAGAATCCGTAAAGAGAAAGGCCAGATTCTTACAACTTCAATCCTCCATACAAATCAATTGATGAATTATCATAAATATATTGTTCACAGCATAGAAAGGAGAGGGAGAGAGAGAGAGAGAGAGAGAGAGAGATAGAGAGAGACGAAACACATGTCACGGCAAAGAAAATGAGAGTTAGAGATGCGAAGAAATTGCTGCAGAGATGGAGACGTGAGAAACCGTGAAATTTTGAGGGGGGATATAGAATTGTTAAAAGCTTTTTGGTATTTATATTTGAAATCTATTAAAATCCATCAAATTATTGAAATCCCTCTAAATCAAGTAGCCATTGAGGATACCTAAATTTCTCAAGAAACTATTGAAATCTAAGTTGAAAGCACCTAAATTTTTAAGTATTTACAAAACTCTAAATTGAGGACACCTAAATTTAAGTGAATTATATTTTAATATGAGTTGAGGACACCTCAATTTATATAAAGTTTTAAAATCCATGGAACTCTCGTTTGAGGACACCCCCCTTAATCTAATTTAATTATTTCTTTCACATAATATATATATTGTATAAATATCTAACAAAAAGAAGTCCACCCACTAGTGCAATCTTCACTTGGAGAGTATGACAAAAGACTTAAAAGCACAATTCAAGAATTAATCATTGAATTTAGGTGAGAGTTTAAATCTTTTATTCTTGATATAATATACATATGAACATCTGGACGATCTTATATTCTTAAATAAAAGAAAAAATTTAATTTCCTAGTAATTATTACTTCGGATTACAATAATACTATCTTTTCTTGCAACATTTTTTTTAAATGGATATTAAAGTATGTTGTATTCAATTATAATACACGTGACGGGACTATGATACTGCTTAGTGGTTTCGAAACTTCAAAAAATATAAACGAAGGCTAAGTGTGAAGCTGCTTTTGGTACAATCATGGTCAAAAGTGGGAATCTACGATGGTAAATTCCTGATCAATATAAATTACCCCAATATATACGTGCACGCATAGTGCATGCTTGACTACACCATATAATAAGATTTGTTACAACTTAATCACGCTATATAGTTGATTTAAAAATAGTTCAAATTTACTTGTGAGTGATTAGTGATTCAAGAACATGCCGCCAACCCTAATAATGAAAGAAGGAAGTTGCTAACCAGCAAATTGCAGTTCTTTTAAAGGGAAGAAACAGGTTAGAATGGGGTAAAAAGATTCATCTAAAGGTGAAGAAATCTAAACAGTATGCAGCCTTGTTCACTTTCAATAAAATTTCAAACAACAATTTTGACCACAAACCATAACCAATGGCTATAATTTTCCTTTTTTTTCGTCTCCATACTTTTACGATGTGTCCTGCACTAAAATCTTCCAAAATGAAGCACAATTTGTACTAGTGTTTAATATCTTACAATAGCAACCCTGATTTAACATGAAATAGATATTCAAAGAAACTGTTCAAACCTCTGTATAACCTGACAATATGCTATAAAGAAAAGAAAAATTAGAGAAGAGCTGACTTGGGCTAAGAGGATGTACTTGGGCAACTCACTTGGAAGAGAAGCGTGTAAACTGCAGAAAACAAAATTGGTAAGAGAAGATGGCGCTGAGCAAGGGCAACTGACTTGGGCTAAGAGGATGCAGTGCTGAAGCACTTACACTGCTGAACTACACAAATTCAAGTTTCTTAGCATGATATAACTTACCAAAAGCATTAAGTTAGAATGGAAAATATGCCTTGCTAACCACTAACATTCCGCTAAAAAACTTTGAAGGACAATGAACATACTTGATGCCACATTTTCATTGAATAGGCATGGAATATACCGAAACTGATTCAAGTGTAGCCTGAGGAGGTCAGAACAAATCACGGCACGAAAGAAATATTCTGCGTGTAGTGTTCAAGAAAAATCTCGCAAGCATATGGGATCGTTGACAAGTAATACATAGTGAGCATGTGTATTGTCCAATGGAAAATAACATTCTACTTTAGTGTACTAGCTAGTTACTATCAAACTCGACTAATGTCACACAAATTGTTGTTGTTTTTTTTATTATTCTAATTAAACTACTAAAGCTGAGTAAATGAGTTGTTTTTGTTGAGTGTAGCATGACATTTTGGCTGTCATGTTCTTGTCAAATGATTGTTGAAATTTGTATCTTAAGGTGTGATTTAAGTACAATAGTTGGTAGTTTTTAGTTTCTTTGTACAAGTTATATAAGTATGGTCTTTTATATGGTTGTCATTTCAATAGATTGGAGTAGGTAGATGTTGTTGAAAATCATGTATTTTTGCAAGTTATATATTCAGTAAGTAATGAAATGTATGAATGATTTCTTCCCTCTCCATTCTTCATCTTCAAAAACAGAGTGTTTCCTTTCTCTGGCAAAACCGGTAAGTATTAAGCAAATACGGTAAGCATTGTCTAAATACGGTAACTTCACAAAACCGTCAAGCACTTGTAAATCTGTCATGCGTGTGTGAATTTGGTAAGCTTGGTTCAAATCCAATAAGTTCAACTCTTTGAATCAATAATCTTTCGTGGTATCAGAGCGTCCTTTGATCTTAGAAAGGGCATTCTAAGAAAAGAAGAAGAAGAAGAATAGGAGAAGCAAAAGAGGGGGAACCATCAGCAAAGTGATATACAGTTGACAGAAAAGGAAATGGCTTCAAGTGATTTTTCAGCACCATTGTCGTCTACCTTCACTAGAGAAAACTACAACTTCTGAGCTGCAAAGATGAAAGCCTACCTCAAAGCTTATAACCTATGGGAGCTAACAGAGACATGCATTAAACCTCCACCATTGAGATCTAACCTCACGGTTGCTCAAATCAAACAACACAGCGAAGATGTAGCAAAAAAGTTCAAAGCACTCTCTTGCATTCAGTCTACTGTTTCAGATGCTATCTTCACAAGAATCATGACTTGTGAGACAACAAAAGAAGCCTGGAATGTTCTGAAAGAAGAATATCAAGGCAATGAAAGAACAAGGCAAATGCAAGTACTCAACCTTAGAAGGGAGTTTGAGACTTTGAAGATGAAAAACACTGAGGTTGTGAAGGAATTTTCAGATAGGATGATGAAGATTGTAAATCAAATTAGACTCCTGGGAGATGATTTACCAAACAAACGTGTGGTGGAAAAAGTTTGGTTATGCCTACCTGAAAAGTTTGAAGCCAAGATGGAAGATTCTAGAGACTTGTCATCCATAACCTTAGCTAACTGGTAAATGCACTACAAGCAACTGAACAAAGAAGGCTGATGAGGCAGGATGAACAAACAGAAGGAGCCTTGTTTGCTAATACAAAGCTCAAACGAGCTTTGGTGTGAAGAAACCTCAGGCTAAAAAGAAAGAACCTGAAGGAAGCAGAACTGGAAACAAAGAGGATAAGTTTGCACCTTGTTCTCATTACAAAAGAAAGGGCCATTCACCTAAATGGTGTTGGTATAGACCTAGAGTTCAATCTAGAGGCTGCACAATTTGACCATGTTGAAAAAGTTTGCAAAAACAAAAGGGGAAAGCAACCACAGCAGAAAGCAAAATTAGCAGAAAATCAGGATGAAACACATGAGGAGCATCTGTTCTCTGCTATCAAGGCTTGTAGCAAGGTTGAGACCTGGTTATTGGATAGTGGATGCACTCATCACATGACTGCAGACTCAAGCATCTTTGTGGAGTTGAACAAAAACTACAAGTCCAGAGTTAAAGTTGGAAATGGTGACTTTGTGGAAGTGAAAGGGATTGGAGTAATTTTTGTTCAGACTTCAACAGGTATTAAACATATTCCTGATATTTTATATGTACCTGAGATAGATCAAAATCTAAGTAGTATAAGGCAATTGTTAGAGAAAAATCATGCCTTGATGTTTAAAGAAAAAGTCTGCACTATATTAGATGAAAATGGAAAGAAGTTAATGACAGTTCAAATGAAAAATAGAAGCTTTCCTATATATTGGAAAAATGTCACTATTCAAGCATGTTTAGCTGAAGAAAGTGAAACTTCTTTATGGCATAGACGGTTTGGTCATGCTAGCCATACTTCACTTAGGCAAATGTATGATCATAATCTTGTTGAAAATCTGCCTAAAGTCATTGATAGTGTCTGTGTCTGTGATGTCTGTCAAATGGGAAAACAAACAAGATTGACTTTCCCTAAGAATCAGTCAAGAAGGGTTGTTGATGAACTTGAGTTAGTACACTCAGATGTCTGTGGTCCAATGAAAGTTACTACATTGAATGGCAGTAGATATTTTATCATTTTCATTGATGACTTAACCAAAATATGTTGGGTCTATTTCTTGAAAGCAAAATCAGAAGTTACAGATTTGTTTCAAACTTTCAAGAAAAATGGTGGAGAATGAAAAGGGCTGCAAAATAAAGATAATCAGAACGGATAATGGAACTGAGTATAGTTGTGGACAATTCGACAATTTCTGCAAAGCTGAAGGTATCAGTTGACCGTTCCATATTCTCCTCAACAGAATGGAGTCAGTGAGAGGAAAAATAGGACTGTTATGGAAATGGCTAGGTGCTTGTTGATTGAGAAAAAAGTACCTAAGGAGTTCTGAGCTGAAGCAGTTAACACTGCTGTTTATCTTCTCAACCGCTTGCCAACAAAAGCATTGGAGAAGAAGACTTCATTTGAGGCTTAGCACAATGCCAAACCAGATATCTCACACTTGAAGGTGTTTCGGAGTATGTGTTACACTCATGTTCCTGATGCAAATAGGGACAAACTCAGTGATAAAGCTAAAGTTGGAATACTTGTTGGCTATTACAACAATGCCAAAGGTTATAGAGTGCTCAACCCTCAGTCAAAAAGGATAATCAAAGTGGATGAGAATGCTACTTGGAATTGTGATGCAAACTCTGTAGTTAAAGAGAAAACCAGTAATGTGATTCCTCAGAACGGAGATGAGGAAATTGATGAGGATGAATTGGAACCTGGTGACAATGATGATGATTCTGAAACAGAAGAAGGCAGGGTGAAAATGAGACATCTAGCAGATGTCTATGCTAGATGTAATGCTGCAATTGTAGAACCAGCAAATTTTGTTGAAGCTTCTAAGTCATCTAAATGGATGGCTGCAATGGAGGAGGAAATCATGATGATAGAGAAGAATGACACCTGGGAATTGACAGAGAGACCTCAGAATAAGCAAGTGATTGGGGTTAAATAGGTGTACAAAATGAAATTGAACCTTGATGGATCAGTTAACAAGCTGAAAGCAAGGCTTGTTGTCAAGGGGTATGCACATCAGTTTGGAGTAGATTTCATAGATACCTTTGCTCCAGTAGCAAGGTATAAAATAATCAAGTTGCTAATGGCAATGGCAGCTCAAAAAGGGTGGAAAATTTATCGGTTGGATGTGAAATCAGCATTCCTAAATGGCTACTTAAATGAAGAAATCTTCATTGAACAGCCTGAAGGATTTGTGAGAGATGGAATGGAGAATAAAGTCTATCTTCTAAAGAAGGCTTTATATGGATTAAAGCAAGCTCCAAGAGCTTGGTACAACAAGATTGATGAGTAGTTAATCAGCCTTGGCCTTGCTAAAAGTGTGAATGAACAGACACTTTATGTAAAGGAGGAGAAAAATGAGTTAGTAATAATTTCATTATATGTGGATGATTTGTTGATTACAGGAAGCAACTATGCATTGATTGAAGGAGTGATGGTTGACTTAAAGAAAGAATTTGAGATGACAGACTTGGGGGAGATGCAGTATTTTCTAGGAATGGAGATCAACCAATCTGATGAAGGGATCTTCATATGTCAGAAAAAGTATGCTAAGGAAATTTTGAAGAAGTTTAGCATGGAGAATTGTAAACCAGTTGCAACTCCTTTGGTTCAGAATCTAAATCTGCTAAATAATGATGATGCTAAGAAAATAGATGCAAAGGTGTATAGAAGTATTGTTGGTTGTCTACTTTATCTCACAGCAACCAGACCTGGCCTGACTTATGCTGCTAATATCCTGTCCAGATTCAGAGAAGAGCCTAGTGAATTACATTTTCAAGCGGCTAAAAGAGTCCTTAGATATGTTAAAGGAACAGAGAACCTTGGAATCTGGTTTAGGAGGTATGAAATTTGGAAATAACTAGTTATACGAGGGTTCGTGACATTTGATAGTCCATTGATAATATTTTTTTTCCAAGATATATTAAACATATACTTAGCATGCCCCGATCATATCCCTAATCCAAATTCATATGCAAAACATGCATTCAATTACTATCACACATGATTGCACTCGTCATAAACATTATTCCTAATATATATTGCATGTATATCAAATATGTCATGTTGTATTTATTGTGAGTCTCCCAACACTACAAATAAACAATTAATTGTTCAAAATGTGCGTAAACATTCAAACAATATAATATTAATGCATATTTAATCACAAACACAAGAAATAATTAAAATACGATAATTCTTGAATTAGAAATTGAAATCAAACAGTTTCGCCATCCATCCAAAACATAAAAAGTGTTTAGCCTAGCATTTCGTAGCAAAAATATACAAAAGATATAGAAACATCATCATCTGAACTAAAGAAAGCCTGAAGAGGTCAGCATAAATCACGCGTGAAAGAATGATTGTTCATGTAGCCTTAAGAGGAAATATAGCAGTTATTTCAAAACGAATTAATGACTTTTGATTAATATTCAATATTAACACAGAACAGCCATACAACCATGAATACACTTCAGCTCATCAAATAATGTAAGTAGACCAGATATAAGTAGCTGAACCATTTATTTAAGCAATGAATTTCCAAGGTTTCAGCACATTTATAATTATCAAACCAAATAAGAAAATCTTAGAGATTCAAGTATATGTAGCCTTTTTTTCGGCATATGCAAGTTTAAATATTATTTAAGAGTTTGTTGCTGCGACAGATTAAGACACGATATGTTCCATTCAGAAGCTGTCCAATTTGGGAGTCATCTCACCACCCACTGCATTCCACTGCTTTTGTGATTTTATGAAGCTAAGGCTTAGGTGGGGACCCATTGGAAAGCACATTCCAGCACGACCTTCAAACCCAGCAGAACTCCTGAAGACATACAGCCAAGATTGAAACGAATTGAGATATTTCCTTGTAATTAACTGCCTAGTCAAGAAAATATAAGCTTTTGAAGTGGTTGGAAAAAGATGCCCTGGGAATCAATATTGTTTCCATAGTTTTGAAGGAAAATATAAAAGGAAGACCGAGTCGTATAACAGAAACTAGTGGAGTAATCGCCAAATAGATAAAAATATATGCAAATTCTGACATCACCACATCCCACTTGGTTCTCTTGCTCCTTTGTTGCGGAGCTGCTTACTGGCAAAAAAATAAAAAAATAAAAAGAAAGAAAAAAGAAAATTGAGAGGAAAAAAATAAAAAGAGAGAGATCATAGTTCCGAATGGCCTTTTGATAAAGCGAGAAAACGATTATTGATTTGAAGCATTAAAATTGTGTTTGGCATACCAAATTAGACCGTATAAGGAATTAAGGTGGATAGTATTTTTTTAGTTTTTTATTCAAAAGAAAATTATTTACACTATCTTTCTTAAGTTAACCAAATAACAATACGAAGCGACGAGGTAGGTTTAGGCCGGATAAGAAAAATACTGCAAATAGCATTCTTTGAATTCAAAACCTATACATACTTTCAGTGTAATCCATCCTAATACTAGCTAGTATTATCTCCTCCGATTTTTATGCATAAATTCTTGTACGGTCCAATATGGCGTGCCAACAGTCTTAATGGATCCCCACGCTAGGCTGATTGATACAGAGAAGCCTAAAGGTTAGGAAAATGAATGATTGCTTAAACTTGGGGTTGTTTTACACGATTTCTACCTGTTTCATTTTGTTTTGTTTACCTGAATGAATGGAACAAAATGAGACAGAAATATAGTACCTGTTTTGGTCCTTATCAGCACAGTGGTCAGTTATGAAAGCTGCATCCTCCATATTAACTTTACCGGTCTACAGGTAATCCATGTAACAAATAAATATTCACGTCAAGCTACTAAATATTTGCGCAAATTGATTTCTTTTTTCCTAAATGTGTTGCTTGTTTGTATAATAAATATATATTTTTATTGTTGGCAACACATTATTGCCTTCAAAAATTCATTTTACCTCAATATTTTCAGATCCATGTGGGCCAACCTGGCTGAGCAATTTGGCCTGCCAGTTAAAAGATTTAATCATACTACCGATATCCATATTTGAGGAGGGAGTGACAAACAAAAACAAAAAGAATAGAAATATGCAAGCTTCTGTATGTTACCCGGTATTCTTTAGTTTAAACTCAGGACTTTATTTGGAAAAAGGGTTGTACTCACTTTTGACAGTTGTATACGCTGCATGGCAGTCATAAGGAACTGCTGATAGATTTCAGCTTCAAGAATTGAATTTATTTTCTCCACATTGGGTTCGTACATTCTACAAAGAAAAGAAATAAAATATTATATCATCGTTTCTATCAGAATATGGAAATTAATCCTCTTAACAGTACTAATTAAAAACTTTTATATGTTCATACATCTCCCATGGAAAAAATGTAATTGGTGAAACAAATAAAAGAGACGAGCAATTTCTAACCTCATTTTTTCGTGGGCCACATGATATCGTTGATTGAGCTTATCAAGTTTATCTTCAAGAGCCTAAAGGTAAATGTGTGTCAACTGCTTATCTTAATCGAGTTTAAGTAAATGGGCCAAATTGCATAACATAATTAGATGACATAACTCATCAACCTAAAGTTTTTTAAGATCATTTTCAAGGTACTACTTCTTAAAGACTATATTTAAACAAATGAATTTGTCATTAAAATTTTAGATGAGGTGATTCAACATATTATTGGAGAGAGCAAAGGTCCTAAAATCAAAACTAACTACCAACCATTTATTTAAATAAATGTGTCGTCTTTGTGCATGTTTCAGGCACACAGCTTGCACGTTAATGTGAAGGAGTTATGAAGACTATTTAATGAAATAAATAAGTAAGAGTGTCTCTTTTCTAAAAGCTTAAACTTTTAGATAAGACAGTGCAACCACCAAACTTGATCCCGGCTCCCAAAGTAGCCTAGATTTACTCTTCTGTTTTGTAATGAATTTCAACAAATTTGACTCATTTATTACTATTATCTTTTGTACTAACTGCAGGTTCTTCAATAGAATGCTCATATATTTAAGTTGTCAACTTCCAAGCTTTCAGATTTAAGGTTGAGTCCAGTTATTTCTTATTGGCAGAAAAGTCATTTCAAAGAGAATGGTAAGAGAATTACCTCAATACTGAAGTTGATCGATTGTCAGGAATTGAATGTTCATATGGTACAAAGAAAGGTCCCATGAGAAAAATTGTCAGTTGAAAATTCTAATGCTAGAACTTTGTGAACACTAATACACATGCACACACACATACACACTAGAAGAGAGCAAACTACAGTCGTACTTATGTACAAAAACAGATATATGCACACGGAGGGAGAAACTGAAGGGGGCTAGAATTACTTAGCAACTTTTTCCAGCATTTGTCGCTCATACTTCAAACGCTTGAGCCTTCGAGACAAGTACTACAAACAGAAAAGTTATAATAAGGCAGCAGCAGAAGACAAAGAGAAAGAGAGGACAAAGCTAGCTAAATATTGAATACCTCTTCATTCCTAATAGGTCTGCAAAAGATTAACAAGGATCAGTATAGAAAGAAAATTAATATCCATGGAATTCAACAAGATTTAACAACTTCAAAAATTATCTTATACATCATAAAAGTATACACATACCCTCCTCTTAGTTCATAAGGCCGGTCAACAAAACTGAGGAAGATATCCTCAACGCTAAAACCAAAAGTAGAAAATATGGATCAAAGTTTCAAAAAAATCATAAAAGGAGGGATATAAACAAGTAATATTTTCTACAGTGCATTTTATACTAACCTTCCCTTGCTAGCAAAACTAGTTAAATGACCAGTAGGTGAAAATAATATTAGGGCAACATCTGTGTCACACAAAACTGATAGTTCGCTGGCCTTCTTAACAATTCCGTCCTTGTGCTTTGCATATGTTGTTTGAAGAGATGTTGAGTTTTCATTCCGCTTCATTGAAAGCTTCCTGCGACCCATGGAGAGGAAATGAAGCAGAATGGAAGGAAGAAATTAGTTTGTCCTTGACCATTGAGAAAAAAAAAAAAAAAATAGAAAAAGAGTCTTAGGGTCCGTTTGATAGTCTAGAAAATGGGTGGAAAAGGAAAATATTTTCTAACTTTAGCCAATTAAGGGTGTTTGATAGCACAAATTTTCCTTACAAAATATTTTCCACCTTTTTCTAGGTACAGTCCTTTTATGCACAAAAGATTAATTTTGTTTTCCCACCTATTTG
>CAIGRF010078728.1:33488-50310 GCA_903798235.1 Fraxinus ornus | reverse complement strand
TTAACTAATTCTCAAAGTAAACGATGTTTCTTTTTTTTAAAAAAAGAAAAAATATAATATAAGTTCAAACATCATTTCAAAAATTAATTTCAGTTTTGATCAAAATATATTATGTTAGTGATAATCAAAAATAGTTTTTAGTTCACAAAATGATTTTTGAGCTTTTATCATCTACGGCTAAAGATCAAAGTGTTAGTACATTTATAGTTGATAAGCGAAAGCCTAGTATTTGGCATTTCTTTGAAACTTGGCTCTTAGGCTCTCATTTTAATCTTTCTTCGACGTTTGGCTCTTAACCTTTTGATTTTGATGTTTATTCGATATTTGTCTTTTAGGCTCTTGTCTTGAATGTTTGGATGACTTGATAACTTCGATCTTGACCTTTATTGTGAGTCTAATTTGATAGTCTTGATATTGATTTTTTTTTTAGGATAATCGATTAATTTATCATTGAATGCTTTAAAGACTATAATCACACAAATTCAATTGTTAGAAAATAAGATTGATTTGTTTGTTATAATCAAAACTTCAAAGTTACAATCAACTATTGATCATCACATCCAAATCTAATTGGGCAAGCATTGCTCGCATCTTGATCTGCCACAAAAAAATCTGGTGTTGCGATCCAAAAGCGAAATTTAAAACTTCATATGTGCCATCTCGAAACAATCAAATATTATTGATCAAACCTTACTTTAATTCAAAAACAAATATGCTCTTTAGGAATTGCCGAACCTAAGCTCTGATACCACTTGTTAGAAACCCCAGCCAATTTGCAATAACCAATGATAGAACTTATACCTCTTGTTATTATTATTAAAGTGAGGAAAATACGACAAAATGAAAAGACTAACATAAGAACATAAGATTTAACGTGGAAACCCAAATTTGGGAAAAAATCACGGACAGACGGAGAATTCACTATGATCAATAGCAAAGAAGTACAACAGGATCTTGCAAGACTCTTTACTTATCCTAAAATATGCGAATCTCTCTCTCTCTCTCTCTCTCTCTCTCTCTCTCTCTCTCTCATTCATCTAGATCATCCCACTTTGATGTTCTCTCAATGCTAAACAATGTTTTGCTATACTCATATAAAGTTATGAAGATGATATAGAGTATAATTGGGAACTTATTACAAACGTTTTGAATGAAATACAATTCAAGAAACGAATCAAAATCGAAAAAAGATTCCTACTCGGATAACATTGGCGCTCAAGCGTCAAGCGAGCGTTATCGAGTGTTGCGACTGTAGAGCTGGGGTGCCATTTCTTGAGGCAAAATTCACCATTTTTCTCATTATGGGTGCTTAGGCACCCCAAACCTAGCTCTTGGGCACTAATTTACTTTTCAAAATTCCGAGACCAAATCTTCAATTATCCAAAGTTCTTTTACAAGTCAATTTTCAATTCTTGATGAACTTTGATACCCTTCTTAACTGGACTTCAAAACTAAGAAAACTATTGTTCGTTTTTATCAATTAACCAACCCAATCCTAATCCCAATACGAATTTGTGCCATACTCCAACAAATTCAATCATGATTCGCACTCTAGTGTGTATGCAAACAAGAGAGAGCATCNTCGTCGTGTTGTTTTTTTTATGTGAAACAAGATTCTTTAGCTTTCCCTTCAACATTTTCTAACTTTGATGGTGCATTTTGAGTTTCAATTTCTCATTCATCCAAATACTAATTTGAACATGTGAATATACAATTTTGATGTTCTCGCGAAGTAGAACACGAATCTACTTTAATCTTCTAAAATTAAAAAGTGAACCCCATCCAAAATTATGCCAAAATATAAAGATTTCCGAATATTATTTAGCCCCTGATTGGTTATAATTAAAATCAGATTTTTAGTAGATTTTTATAGAAGTTGATGAAATATGTAGTTGAAAAGTTGTGGGACCCGCGAAATATGTGGTTGAGATTAATCGTTAATTTTGACGTATATTAGATTTTAATTAATCTTGTCTAATATTAATAAGCGAGACTAAATTGGAGAAATAACAAAAGCAAAAAGATTCATGAAGTAGAGAGGCAGCCACGACCGTGTTGGAGTCAAACAAGCTAGCGAGCCTTTCGCCTACTGCAGCGCGGTCGTCACCACAGCCCATGCAATTCCAATTTACAAGACTATTCTTAACCCTTTAATTTATATATATACTTGTCTTCTATCTAATTTCTTGGTACATTAAATCATCAATTATTATTTTTTTAGCTTTCTTTTTCTTCACGCATTATATCACTTTCCCAATAAAATTTATTAAATATAATCCAATGCTCAACCACGTCCTAAGAACACAGTAATCAAAATTATATGTAATTAAACCGTGAGAAAATTAACCAAAACAAGTAAGGCATTCTCTTTTGCATTCACAAGTAAACATCCCATCCTTTTAATTTCTCTCGTACTATTTTTCACCTAAACCTAGAGGGTATCTATATTTGAGAAAAAAAAATTAAAAAATCTAGTCTAGTTGCACTATTTGTTCGCACAAGTTAGGCAGATACTACTCTCTACGTACGGTCATTGCTTCTTCTTCTCAACAAGAAGTTCACGACCTGTGATTTTTGGATTGGATATTGGTAGCTAGCACTTTAGGGTCTGTTTGTTTATCATTTTGTGAGAAGAAATAAAGTTTTGAATATTATTTTTGGAGAATGTATGGTTGAAAAGTAATGTTATTGATTTGTGTGTAGAATATTTTATTGAGTGAATATGTGGTGAAAATTGTTTATTGTAGCAAATAATGTTTGAGAAAATGATTAGTCTAGGTGTACAAAATATTTTACATAATCTTTTACCTACTCGTCAAGTGGCGGCCCCTTATTTGGGGGGAGGGGGGGGCCTTGGCCCACAGGCGCCCCCTACTTGGCGATTAGATAAAAGATTATGTAAATTTTTTTTTACATATAGATTTATTCTTGAGAAAATGGATGACAAACATGGACTTAATATATATTGATTTCATTTAGCCTCTGTTTGATTTACATTAAAACTCTAATTCTCATTTTTTACTCATTTTCAATCACACATTCTTAAAAAAAATAATATTTTTCATCACATCAATAACTTTTCTTTCTTTTTAAACCACTCATTCTCCCTTAATCTAATATTTCAAAATACATTCTTCTAAAATGATGTGGCTCAAAAAGAGCCTTAGATTTTATATCAATGACATATTCAATACGCTTCACTAAACACTCAAACATTGAATAACACGGTGACATTTGTTAGGAGACCTTTTAAGTGAAATTTTTGAATTTGTACAGATAATTAATTGCAGCTTTGAAGTTTGAAAATGATAGATTGATAGGTCTCTAGGCTAGGGTGGTTTCAGACCAACCCCCGACATTTGCGCCCTCTTCTTCTATATATACACTATATACAGAACAAACACACATTCACAAAAGTACTAGAATTAGGTTTACGCACGTGCGCAACACCCCCCCACCACCCCAACCAAAAAAAAAAAATACCACCCACAGTCCCTCGAGACCTAATTCCACCTTTCATTCAGTTCTCTTTCTAATTTGCTTTATCATAAGTTCAACAAAATCTATTGATTCTGTAAAGGGAAGTTTGATCAAGAACATCTAAAAACGATGAGCAATTTCGATTCACAAAGGCAAGAATCACTGAAAAGGAGGTGGCAGGAGCAAGTAATCAACCACTCAACCTCATCAAATTTCTACAACAATGCTCCATCGACAGAGCCCTTCATGGGAAACCATAAAAATCTCCAAACTCTTTCGGGTTTTTTAGATGACGATCTTGTTTCTTCAGTGGTGCCGCCAGTGACGGTGGTGCTGGAAGGCCGTTCAATCTGCCAGCGTATCAGTCTTCACAAACATGGAAGCTACAAAAGCCTGGCAAAGGCTTTGAGACAAATGTTTGTTGATGGGGATGCATCGTCGTCGTCTGATAATGATGTTGATCTTGACCTTTCAAATGCTATTCCTGGTCATCTCATTGCATATGAAGACATGGAAAATGATCTTCTTCTTGTTGGTGACCTAAACTGGAAGTAAGAAAATCACTTATTTTCTAGTACTTTTTTGCTATTTTTGTGTGAGATCAGAGAAAGCAAAATCTTGAAATTATTTTCAAGATCTAATAATTATTTGTCTTCTTCTTTCAATCTGCAGGGATTTTGTTAGAGTGGCAAAAAGAATTCGAATATTACCGGCAAAGGTTAGATCCAGAAAACAGAAAAAGGAGGAGATGAGTTAAATTACATTGCTCCTTGTTCATCAGTTACATGAATCTTGAAAGAACAATGGAAATCCGTTCTGAAATATTGAAAGGTCGTTGAAATAATTGTGCATGAAGAATTTTCTAAAAAAGAAAAAACTTTTGAATTATGGAATCACAGAAAATTATAAGTTGTACTCTGTGAATCCTATATTTTCCAATTACATGGATTAAAAAAATTTCCTTTATACTCACTGTCTTTGATTAACTCATATTGTTTGACGCGAGTTATTTTTAGTCTTGCCTAAAATTCATTAGCTTATTTGCATAAGGTTAGAGAAACAGGGGTGGACCATCCATTTAGCTTTTTGATTATTTGAAAAAAAAAAAATTAGTCACACTCATTTTTAATTACATATTTTTTTTTAAAAAAAAAGTTATTTTTCATTTTCTTTCACCACTTTTTGTACTTTTTAACCCATATTCACGTGAAAAAAAATAATAAATCAAATAAATATTTCTCAAAAAATCTTTATCAAACAAGCACTTATTTATTCAAGGGATAATTGCAGCAGCGGTATTGACCTTTCATTTAGTAGCATACTTTGTCCAAACCTTTCATTTGTGCCACTCATGATATCAAACCTTTCAAAATGTCACATTTGAAATTCAAATGGATGGTTTTTGTTAGTTTGACATTTAGTTAACCAAATAATTGAACTTGACAATAATTTTTGTAACTTTACATTTTTTTGTAATAAAATCAAATCAAATAATTAAAATTAAAAACTAAAAACCAACTTCTTCTTCTCCATCCACCCCACACATACCCACCCTCACTCCAAACCCATCACCACCACTGCTACCTCCACAGTCAGATGGAACCTGAAACCTGGAAGCAAACATTTTCCGTGTTATACCCCACCAAATCACTCACAAAACTCACCTCTTTCTCATTTCAAATTTCAGCCATTTTTTGGGTTTGCTTTTTGGGTTTTCGATAGGCTTCATCGATGGCTTTGCTTTTTGAATTTTCATTGGCGAGTCACGCATTTTGGGGTTTTAAGGGTTTCGATTCCAGTGGGCAAAAATGAAAAATCTAATAACAATTGACCCAAAAATATGTCAAATTACTAAAAATACATTACACTTAAACAGTAAAAAGATGCAAATCACACCTCAAATTTGTTGGTGGATGTGATAATCTGGTTGCTTTTGCTACTCTTTGGAGTGTCCATCACTACCACCATGACCCCTTTTTCCTTTTCAGTCTCTTTCACTTTCTCTACTCCCTCCTCCATCTTTACAAAGTATATCTATATCTATAACAATGTATAATTTTTCACTTTTGAATCAACCTATTTATTTGACATAACAAACTTCAAACTTTGCCCCTCTAGCCTGTAGAAGAAGAAGGGTCACAAGAGAAATGAAATTCAAGGAGCGGGAAAAGAAATGAATTTTTTTTATGCTGACTAACAATGCTAATAGACTGCCCCACCACTCACCAAACACATCTGTTGATGGGAATGAAGGTGGCGGTGTAGGAGATGGCAGCGGTGGTGATGGTTTTGGGCGTGGGTAGAGAAGAAGAAGTAGGTTTTTAGTTTTTAGTTTTTAGTTTTAATTATTTTATTATAAAAATGTAAAGTTACCATTTTAACCTTTTAAAATTAGTTAAAATTATTGTCAAGATCAATTATTTGGTCAATTAATGGTTAAACTAATAGATACCATCAATTTGGACTTCAACTGCGATATTTTGAGATGTTTGATATCGTGAGTGGCACAAATGAAATATTTTGTACCGTGTGTGGCACAAATGAAAGATTTAGTACCATGGGTGACACAAATGAAAGGTTTGGACAAAATCTGCTACTAAACGAAAGGTTTGATACCGCTGCTACATCTATCCATTTTTGCCATTTCACAGGTAGGGTTTTGAACATTTTTTGTTATGCTATTTCGATTTTAACTTCCGTAAGTGTACGGTTCGTAACAAGTAATAAAGTGAATTTAGAGTTCCGAATATCGTTCCAACAGGGATTGATTTAGTTCAATTTTACTATCTCAACCTTAATCGAAACAAGAAAATAACACATTTATACTGTAATGAAAATTATGACTAAACTAATTTACGAATGTGATTGTAAGTAAACTAATTGAAATAGAATGCAAAACAATACTAGAAAACGAGCTGTTATATTTAATGAATGATAGGCACAATAGGATCACGAATCCCCATGCAATGATCTCTTTTAATCCCAATTCTACAAATTGACAACACGGTTGAAGTTTTGAAGAATCAATGTTCATATTCTATCCAACAATCTCTCTCGAATAATGTTGAAACTACTCTCATAGATGACCCGACTATATCCCTATGACGAATGCAAATATACATGAATGTATGAATTTTTGTAAATATTTAGAGATTCATGTAAAGCATAGCGGTATATCTCTATCCCCTATCGGACCCTACGATGATTTATACCTTATCGAGCATATTTTTCCTTCTCTCGAATGCATGAGATATGCTACCAGATTCACACAATCATTTGCGCACATAATTGTAGAGAAAAAAGAAGTGTATATAAATCATTCAAATTTAAATAACGTGTTTTAATTTCAAAATGTAAAACCAGGAAATAAAAGATTACATCACATGGTTCATCGTTCTCCTAGTACGGAAACATCAAGCCCAACTTGGAGAAAATAATAAAACACACATATATTTGAAGAAAGACATCATCGGTTTAATATTCTGCTTGAAATCCCATCAATCTTGTGTTCCTCCTCGTGTTTTTATCTCAAGATTCCCTTCAATGTGTGTTCTAGGGTTTTTTCTTAGTTGGAATGCCTCTCCCTCGTATTTGACGGCTCTCGAATTTTATATGCATCCCGAAATTCATTTCCTTAAGTGTTTGAACGAAATAAGGAAACTAGAAATTTTGCCTCGAAAAACAATCATGCGACCACATGGTTAAAAACCATGTGACCGTATGGATCAACCAAAAGTGGGCCCTGTCTTCCCAATTGGCATGTGTGCGGCCGCATGGTGGATTATACCATGCGACCGCATGGTAGATAAGAAATTCCAATTGTGTCAATTTAATCCTCACATTATTTTCTCCCATTTTGACACCTTTTCTCCATTCTTCTTCTTCTAACATTCCTTGTATTCATCAAATTAGTGCTTAGCTCTTTCGATTCGTGTTTTGGGTCTTCTTTCGACTACTTTAGTCCCTAAACTTTTATTTTTCTATTTAGGTCCTTTTTCGTATCTTTTCTCTGGAATTCTATCACATCATCAATATAGTACTTCAAAACAAAATTATACAGAATTAAGCCATATTCAAACACTTTTGTCAACAATTAGTAATGTTTTGTGGCAAAATAAGTGTTGAAAAACATACTTATCAAATCCCCAAACTTAAACTATTGTTTTTTCTCAAGCAAGATAATGACTTAATTCTACACAAAGCATGGCTCGACAATCTGTCATGTCTCAGGATTGGTATTCATTAATCAGCACAAGAAACAATCTCAATAGTACATAATTTACAATCAACCTTTACCTGTTAAATGTTTTACTCAACGTGTGTGTGTGTAAATCATGCAAACATATTAAACTCATGATTGGTTCATTCCCAACCCGTAGTGGTCATTTATTTCCTTTCTTCGCTCGACAGATACACACTTCCCAAATTTATTCTTTTCACTCAATTTTCTTGGGGTGTGTTCTAAAGTTGAACTCATTTACATCTACTCCTTATTCTCTCTTAGTTTGGATGTATCGTACTATCACAAGTTCACACTTCAACAAGTAGAGATTCTCCTACCTTTGATTACTTCAACCTTTAAGATTAAACTAAGATACTCGTCTCGTATTAAAGGTGTAGTTCTATCAACCGAATGTCTTAGTGCTTAGTCAATGTATTTGGTATTTTTTTGTAAACATTTTCTCCTTGCTTTATACATAACTCACATAGCGAGCTTTACGCCGATTACTCCAAAGTCAGATGATCATAGGGCACCAGATTTTAAACCCTTACAGAATTATTCAATCGAGTTATACATGCTAGGGAAGATATTTATTCATTCTTTTTATTCACACATAGACTAGTGCTATGCCCCTTATCTTTTAGACATTCAGCCTATAAAACACCACCCTAATTTAAGACATTTACCTCATCTTCATCTCATTGGTTCAACATAATCCACACAAGAAAATTACATGCACGGAACCCCTACTCATCTCAATGTTCCCTTGCAACAGCTCAACCACCTCCAAACTATTCTTAAAAATAGATCATGGTTTAGTACAGAAGAGGTTATTCAGGTTTATTTACTATGTTCAACTATTTTCTAAATAATGAACCAAATCATCAACTCAATGTGTAAAACATGAGTGTCGTTCACATGTTATGTCAAGTTTCATATAAACAGGTATCGATCAATCAAATAATGCACCATATCCACAGTTCTTAGTTCTACATCATTGCTGGCAAGGCTATCAAACCTACACAAACACACAAAACTCTAATCTAATGCTCGAAAATAAACAAATAAAAAAATTGAAAGTAGCTAAAAGAAGACTGCACAAAAAAACAAAATTTAAATTTTTATTTTCATTCGACAATCACACGGGAAACAGTAAATTAAACATAGCTATTGATGAAATATAAATGGTGCAATAGAAAATTATGCCACCCCAAACTTAAACATACAATTGTCCTCAATGTTGAAATACGATATAAGTTAAATAGGAATAATTCAAGGACAATATTAAATTAAAAGAACAAAAGGGGATAACGGGTACTCCCCTGATCAATATGGAGGTGGCAGTGGAAAACTGGGACCCGAAGTGCTGTCTCCAGACGGTGGAGGCAATCGTGCTAAAATTTGTTGCATCATCTTGGATTGTTGAGATAGCTTGGCCTGAAGACCTCGAATAACAGTAGTTTGCTCTCTCACTTCTGTCTCAATGCTGCCCAGCCGGTCCCCTGTCTCATTGTCCCAGACATGCTCAACCGTCCATTCATCGTCTCTATTTTTCTCTGAGTTGTGAGGGACTCCCTACTGGCAGTAGAGGTGAAGTGTTAGAATCTCTTCAAGTCATTCCGTATAATCTGCATTTCATTGCCCATAGCCTCAAAGGCCTGCTAAAGACTATGAATATCCCGACTGGAGTCGATCCTTTAGCAAACATCTTTCGTAATAGCTGTGTGTCGACGTCCTGTGGTGGTAATACTTGAGGCAACTCGATATCGACAGCCTCCTGCTCTTAGACAGCCTACTACCGTTGTAGTTACCTCCGTGTTAGCTTCTCTCTGTGATTTACCCTATCCCTATCCTATGCCTCTAATGTGCTGTGCTTGATGAATGGGCTTAGTTTCTTAGGAGTTCCCATGATGGGATAGTGATGCCTGAAATCTTGCTGATGCCACTAATCAAACTCGAAAATATCAAGGATCTGCGGTGGTCGCACCAAACTCCCAGTGCGTGGATCTACTCGTAGATGAAAGTAGCTAAATCAATCTTTTGTCCCCTAACCAGATGATAGAGAAAACTGATTTTAGGATTCGAAAAAGTGGTACAATGTGAAGTTGGCTCGATGTTGTGGCAGATGAAGAGCCATAAGATAGCAATAGATGTAGTAAGTTCTCTCTGTGATTTACCCTACCACTATCCTACACCTCTAATGTGCCGTGTGTGATGAATGGGCTTGGTTTCTCAGGAAGTTTCCCTGATGGGATAGTGATGCCTGAAATCTTGCAGATGCCACTAATCAAACTCGAAAATATCAAAGAGCTGCGACGATCACACCAAACTCCCAGTGCATGGATCTACTCGTAGATGAAGGTAACCAAATCAATCTTTTGTCCCCAAACTAGATGATAGAGAAAACCGGCTTTGGGTTTCGAAAATGTGGTGCGGTGTTTAGTTGGCTCGATGTTGTGGTAGATGAAGAGCCATAAGATAGCAAGAGATGTCGTAAGCTCAATTTGATGCCATTCAGTAGTTAGTAGTGGCCATGCATTATCACGCCTAAGCAACACTGTAGCCACTTCGTTCTAATGGAAGTCACCCAAGATTGGAACCACATCACCCCAAGACAGCTGATAATAATCATGATTGACCTCGGGTGAAAACATAATCCATTTGTCCCTCACTCATGTCTGGTACTGATGCTCAGATATGGGTGTGTCAATCTCATTGTTAAAGTTGGTATAGAATTCTCGGACTAGACTTTCATAAACAAGGTGTAGTCTCTCTACCAATCTTTCCCAGCCACAGTTCTAAACCCAAGAAGTCATCAAGTTTAATTCAAAGCCCAAGAAGTCATCAAGTTTAACCGGTCGCTAGGAGTGTATTGCTCAATGGGAGATTATGTCGAAGTATCTTACTCGAGCCTCACTGTTCAAAAATTGCCTCACACCCCTTTCGGGTGTCTATGTGGGGGTCCTGCTCAAAGTCATATATGATGTAAAAATGAATGTGAAAGTACTTGAAGATAATAAAATAAGATGAGCACCAAATCCCTAAACGTATGCCAAAGTATGCATGTCACTTGCGTAGTCAAAGGTGTCAAAAACGATGTAATGATGCCATGCTTGACAACATATATCATGAAGGATGGATATTATATAAAACTTGTCAAAATGTAGCTCAAAAACCTAATATCATTGCAAAAGAGAGAAATTGTTGCATTTAAAAGCATGTTCAACTAAATAGGTTCTCCTCCAGACACGTCGAGAAAAATTGAAACTTTTCCGAACAACCTTCCGGCATATGAAAAAGGGTATATTAGTCTAACACATATTCAAAATTGAGATCAAACGGACATCATTTGGGTTAGAAAATCGAGGGACGTGAGGTGTCGTGTACCTAGCCATGATATGCCTATGTGTCTTCCATTTTGATTTGCGTGTGTGCAAAGAATTTGGCAGGGGTCATTAACATAAAATGAAATCTAAAATGCATGTCAACAATGTCAAATTCGAATGAATCCTAATTTCACACAAATTACCACTGATGCATTTCATCGAACATGTTGGAAGTGAGGTGTTAGTTCAAAGATTTCTTAATTCTATTGTCATACCCCAAGACAAAACTCTTTTCAAGACAACTCAATAGTAAATAACCCATCATCTACCTAATGTCCATATCCTCAATTAAGCATTCAAGTAAGCTCCAATAAGGAAATAATTTAAAACCTAAGTAAAAACAATTGAAGGCATACCTTGAAACTTGGAGAATTGTATTGGAAACAAGAGGAGTAGTGATTGATGTCCCATGTATGTGAGTCGTGTGCGTGAGTTTGTGGTCGTCTGGGTTGATGTGGGAGTGGTGTGAGTGAGTTGGTGGAATGGTGTGTAGTGTGTGTGGATTTTAAAAGAAAACGGAGAAAAAAAGTACTCTATGCGGCCGCATAGAATAAATTCATGCTGTCGCATAGAGTGAAGTATCGAATTTTCATGCTGTCGCACTACCGGACTTGCAATCGCTTAGACTACCAGGTTTGCAGAATTGGTCAGCTTTCTGAAAATTTTCCTATTCGACCATCGGAGGCCCCCATTGCCTGAATTTTCGTGCTAACCAAGTAGAAATGAATGCAATGAGTAATGGCAATGTAAATAAACTTTAACATATACTCGACTCCTTGAAAACTCGTTTTTGGTTTATTTTCACTAAAAACTCGATTTTCAACCCTCAATGCAAAATGACATTTCAACGTCCCTACGACTTGTCAAAACACATTTTAAACTACTGGATGTGCGTGGATGCCATGAATATTTCTAAACTTGAAAACACATGTTAACTCTGAAAAGCATAATTTTGATCTTTTTGCCTCGTAATGCGTGACTTTTTTCACCAAATTAATGAAATACCATTCCAACATTTCCAAACTCATGCACAACCATTTTAAAACCTAGTTGGACCATGCATAGACTCTTGGTGATCTTTAGGGACGATGAACAACCTAATATGCCTAAAACAATTTAAAACATGAAAAATTCATAATCTAATAAGTGAAGCAAAATAAATAAAAAAGAAAAATATGTTGGGTTGCCTCCCAACCAGCGTTAGTTTATAGTTGATAGCTCGACTGTACTTCGATTGAGTCACTCTGGTGCACTAAGATAAACGATGAATTTTTCTTTGGAGAATTCACCGCTCCAATAGTGTTTCAGCCGATGTCCATTAACTATAAAGTTCCACTTTCTTTCATGGTTGATCTCAACAACCTCGTATGAAATACCTTTGTAACAGTGTATGGACCGATCACCTTGACCTCAATTTTCCTGGGAAGAGCTTGATTCTAGAATTATACAATAGCACTTTCAGCCCTACTTCAAACTCTTGCCTCTGAATATGAATGTCGTGCCACCTCTTTGTACACTCCTTATAGAGTTTTGCATTTTCATATGCTTCCAACTGGAATTCATCCATTTCATTCAATTGCAGCAATCTCTTTTCACCAGTTGCCTTCAAATTAAAGTTTAAATTCTTGACTGCCCAGTATGCTCGGTGCTCCAACTCAACTAGCAAATGACATGCTTTCCCAAAAACCAACCGGTATGGAGACATGCATATGTGTGTTTTAAACACTGTCTTGTAAGCCTATATTGTGTCGTCAAGTTTCTTAGACCGATCTTTCCTAAAAGACCTCACTATTACCTCTAGTATGCTTTTCAATTCCCTGTTAGAGATTTTAACTTGGCCGTTGGTTTGAGAATGATATGGAGTTGCTACATGATGTCGGACACTGTATTTAGCCAACAATAACTCAAAATGATAGTTGCAAAAGTGCTTGTCCCCATCATTGATTATGGCCCGGGAGTACCATAACGGGTGAAAATATACTTCTTTAAAAATTCGATCACCACCTTAGCATCGTTGGTTGGCAACGCTACTACTTCCACCCATTGGAGACGTAATCAACAACAACTAGTATGTATTAATTTGAAAATGATGGTCGGAACGGTCCCATGAAGTCAATTCCCCTACATCAAAACATTCCACCTCAAGAAAACTGTTTAAAGGCACCTATTTCCTTCTTGAGATATTACCAGTTCGTTGACACCTATCACACCGCTTTAAAAATTCAAAAGCATCCCGAAATATTGACGGCCAATAGAACCTAGATTGTAGAATTTTTGCTACTATTTTGGATGCCCCAAAATGCCCCGCATAAGCAGCTAAATGACATTGTTCAAGTATGCACGGTATTTCTTCCTCACGAACACATCGTCAAATAATCTGATTAGCCCCTCGATGGTAAAGAATGTGATTTTCCCAGAAAAAATATTTTAGCTCGAATAAAAACTTCTTCCGTTTATGACTTGAGTAATCTGGTGGAGGAATGGATTTGACCAAATAGTTCATAATGTCCACATACCAAGGTGTAACCTTCACGCTAAATATTTGCTCGTCTGGAAAAACTTCGTTAATTTCCACTGACTCGTCTTGAATTCTCTGTTCCAATTGAGATAAGTGGTCGGCCACTACATTTTAATTGTCCATTTTTATTCCTAATTTCCAAATCGAACTCTTGCAGTAGTAGAACCCAACGGATCAATCTCGGTTTGACATCCTTCTTTGTCGTCAAGTATTTCAATGCTACATGGTTGGTGTAGACTATGACCTTTGACCTAACAAGATAGGATCAGAATTTATCAAAGGCATAGACTACAGCCATGAGTTCTTCCTCGGTGTTAGCATAGTTGAGCCGTGCATCATTTAACGTTTTGCTCGCATAGTAAATTACATGAAACATTTTTCCTACTCTCTGTCCCAACACTGTTCCTACTGCATAGTCACGACATCCCACATTAGTTCAAACGATAAACTCCAATCGGGTGTTATGATAACAGGTACTGAAATAAGCTTCTCCTTTAAAGTGTTGAAAGCTACTAAGCATTCCGTAGAAAATTCAAAAGGTGCATCCTTAACTAGTAAATTGCATAGAGGCTTCATAATCTGTGCAAAAATCTTTTATGAAGTGTCGATAGAATTTGGCATGCCTAAGAAAACTGCGAGCTTCCTTAACTGCTATAGGCGGCGGTAGTTTCTGAATAACTTGGATATTTACTTTATCAATCTCAATTCCCTTAGCCGAAATGCGATGTCCCAATACTATGTTGCACCATAAAATGACATTCGTCCAGTTCAATACCAAGTTTGTCTCTTTACATTGTTGTAGGACCAAGCTAGGGGCTCTAAACATTCATCAAAGGATGAGCCGAACATAGAGAAGTCATCCATGAAGATCTCTATGAAATTTTCGACTATATCGGAGAAGATGGCCATCC
This sequence comes from Fraxinus ornus, assembly GCA_903798235.1. Classification (NCBI taxonomy): domain Eukaryota; kingdom Viridiplantae; phylum Streptophyta; class Magnoliopsida; order Lamiales; family Oleaceae; genus Fraxinus; species Fraxinus ornus. Next base: position 35,793 of record CAIGRF010078728.1, on the reverse strand, counting down.
GCACCTTTGAAAGGTGGAGGGAGCATTACATAGACCGAACGACATCCTACAGTAGGCAAAGGTTCCGTAGGGACAAGTGAATGTAGTCTTCTCCTGATCATCTAGTGCTATTGAGATCTGATTATATCCTGAATATCCATCAATGAAGCAGTAGTGTGAATGACCCACCAACCTTTCTAACATCTAATCAATGAAAGAAAGTGGGAAACGATCATTCCGATTAGCAGTATTGAGTTTGTGGTAGTTAATGCAAACTCTCCATCTCGTAACCATCATGGTGGGTATCAACTCATTCTTTTCGTTCTCAACCACTGTGATGCCTCATTTCTTTGGTACGACCTGAACCGGGCTGACCCAAGCACTATCTGGGATAGGATAAATTATTCTAGCATCTAAGAGTTTAATCACATTGGCTCTAACCACTTCTTTCATGTTTGGGTTAAGTCTTCATTGTCCATCGACGCTCGGTCTGAAGTTTTCTTCCATGAAAATCTTGTGCATACAAAGTGAAGGGCTAATCCCTTTTATGTCAGCAAAATACCACCCAATTGCTGTCTGATTTTCTCTTAGCACCCTAGGAAATCTCTCTTCTTCTATCTTGCTAACTAAGTTTGAAGCTATGAACGGGAGCATAAATGATTCTCCTAACTAAGCACAACGCAGATGAGGTGATAGTTGTTTGAGCTCTAGTTTCGGTGGTTGCGGAATTGATGGCAGAATGACGCGAAACCCGGGAGCGAGATCAGTATGGAAATCGTAAAATTAATTGAAAACGTCGAAAAAGCCCAAATTCAGGTTGTAGACGGTAGAATCTTGACTCGCAAATTATTGAACAAAACAGTCAAATAAAAACGAAGTTTGAATGACCTCTTGATTACAAATCAACGAATTTCAATTTACGAACGCCACAAAAGTGCCTAATCCTTTGATAAGTTCTAAGGGTTGAACGTCACAAATATAATAATATTTGATAAGTTCGGTACATGTTCAATTAAGAATAAGAAGAGAGAAATTCTCAATTCATTATGTCAAAAGTTTTAGTTTTTTTACAATGAAGGAAATAAACCTATTTATACTAAAACCTAATTAATGTAGTTAAAATGGAAAATAACTCTAAATATTACAAAATATATCAAAAGATTGTATTTTAGTCAAACTAGAAAACTCTAAAAAATTGGAAATTTTCTGCCTCTTTTTGCACAAACCTCAATCTCTGTAGAGTCGGCGTGAATGGACTGAGAATGCGTGATATAGGCTTCATAAGTGTCAGACGGATGTTGTAATTGAAAAGTGTCATGAACTGCACCATCAACCACGTCTATTTGAAAACAGTTGTCTGACTCCGTAGGATAATTCATAGCCTTGAAAACATTGAAACAAGTCGGTTCCTCCCCTAATCTCAAAATCAGCGGACTCTGTTGTACATCTATTAGAGCTTTTCCAGTAGGCAGAAATGGTCGACCCAATATGAGCTTCTCAGCTTTTAACAAAACATCTTCAATGATTTCACATGGATGAGTATGTGATCGATCGGCTAGTTGCAGAGTCATCGTGGTTGGTTTACTTTCTCCCAATCCAAGTTTCCTGAAAATAGAAAGTGGCATTAGATTAACACTAGCACCCAAATCTCATAAAGCTTTATCAAAGTAATATTTTCCAATAGTACATGGTATAGTAAAACTCCATGGATCTTTTAGTTCTGGAGGAAGCTTTTTTGGAATTCTCGCACTACATTCCTCTGTCAACATTAACGTTTCGTGTTCATCTAGCTTACGTTTGTTGGATAGGATGTGCTTTAAAAATTTGGCATAGCTAGGTATCTATGTGAGTGCTTCAGCCAACAGGATATTGATGTGAAGCTTCTTGAAGACCTCCATAAATTTCATATATTGCTGATCCATCTTCTACTTTTTCAATCTATGGGAAATGGAATTGGGGGCTCATATGAATTTGTGGGTGTGGTTGCTTTAGCCTGCAGTATATCTGAAGTCTCTTTTGTTGATGTTTCCCTGAGTTGCTCAGTCTGCTCCTCGTGATCTTCATCAGAATGCGATATTGTTTCTTTATTTGCACCGGGTCTCTTCACATGTATTTCGGATAATTGAACCCCGCTTCTTGTAGTAATGGTGATGAGTGAAATTAACTCATTAAACAAGTTCCTTTAAATCGTAGTTTTTAGTTTGTTCTTGAGCACTTTTGAACGTTTTTATGTGTGTGTTCGTGTTGTTTTGTAGTTGGACAAATTGGATGAAAATGGAGTGATTTAGAGCTTGAAATGGAGCTATGATGATTATCATGGAAGGAG
>CAIGRF010078728.1:0-10133 GCA_903798235.1 Fraxinus ornus | reverse complement strand
GTGGCAAAGGGCTACAGTCAGATTCCAGGTGTTGACTTTACAGATGTGTTCTCACCAGTTGTGAAGCATAGTTCCATCCGGGCTTTACTTGGAGTGGTGGCTAAGAATGACTTGGAGTTTGAGCATATGGATGTCAAGACATCATTCTTACATGGAGAACTTAAGGAGAGCATCTACATGCAACAATCAGGGTGGTTTACGGTCTCTAGGAAAGCAGACTGTGTGTGCTTGTTGAAAAAATCTTTGTATGGACTAAAACAGTCACTGAGGCAGTGGTATAAGAGGTTTGATTTATTCATGACTACTTGTGATTTCTTCAGATGGAATTATAATAGTTGTGTGGACTTCAGAAAGGAAAATAGTGGATCAATTACATATTTTTTATTATAAGTTGATGATATGCTCATAACAACAAAAGATAAAGTAGAGGTTAGAAAAGTGAAGTTTCAACTCAACAAGGAGTTTGATACGAAGGATTTAGGTGCATCAAAGAAGATTCTTGGTATGAAAATCTTGAGGGATAGAAAGGCTAGCAGATTGTATTTGAGTCTGAAGGGGTACATTGAGAAGGTGCTTGAAAGATTCAATATAGTGAATGCGAAGGCTGTCAGTACTCCCTTGACTGCTCACTTTAAATTATCATCTATCTTGTGTCCTTAGTCAGATGAAGACATTGATTACATGTCTCGAGTTCCTTATTCCAGTACAATTGGTTCGCTTATGTATCATATAATTTGTACAATACCCGATTGGTTCGCTTAGTATAGTTAGCATATACATGGAAAATCCTAGCAATGAACATTGGAAAGCAATATAGTAGATCTTCAAATACTTGAGGGCTCTTCTAATGTTTTTTTTTACATTTTAGTAAAAATTCAGATGAATTCATTGGGTATGTTGATTCAGATTATGTAGGAAATCTTGATAAGAGGAGATCACTTAAAAGTACGTGTTTACCCTTGAAGGATGTGCTATCAGCTGGAAAGTCACTTTGAAAAATACATTAGCTTTGTCTACAACACAAGGAAAATATATGACCATTACAGAGATATGTAAGAAAGCTATGTGCCTGAGATGATTGAATGGTGAAATCAGTGAAGACTTGCAAATGTCTACAGTATTCTGTGATAGTCAAATTGCAATTTTCTTGATTAAGAATCATATGTTTCACGAGAGGACTAAGCACTTGACGTAAGGTATTATTTTGTGCGTGATGTGATTACTTGTGGTGATATTGTAATGAGCAATGTTGATATCAAGGACAACCCCACTGATATGATGACAAAATCATTTCCTATTACTAAGTTTGAACATTGCTTGAATTTAGAGGGTGTTTGTCATTGATTTAGTCCATTTGGGCTTGTTTGAAAGAGGATGAGTGGCGTTTATTGATGGAGTCGTGACTTGAAATTCCTTGTGTTGGAATTTGGTTCAAGGTGGAGATTTATTATGGTTTTACCCAAATTCTAATGGATATTGGAGTCTAAATTGGAGTGGTCTTGAAGAGGTCAAATGTCACCGCATTTTCGTTAGCGGGTGCTAGCTGGATGCTCGAGCAAGTTTGGTAGAAAACAATCTGAGACTTGGTTGCTTGCCTATCGCCCACCTGTCGCTCAAGCGACAGGATTATCCGGCTCAGACTTGTTTTCGTTTTTTGACGCGATTTTGGAAATTCATACAACATCTTGAGAGATTTAGAATTCAATTGATTGCATTGAGTTCTTGTAAACATAATGCTATTGATTATGGTGGATTTCACTTCTTCTACCTGTAGTTTTTTCCTCGTATTGGGTTTCCACATTAATATTGGTGTTTATTTTCTTCTTGTTTTAAGGTGGAGAGTTATTATGGTTTTACCCAAATTCTAATGGATAGTGGAGGCTAAATTGGAGTGGGCTTGAAGAGGTCAAATGTCACCACATTTTCGTTAGCGGGTGCTAGCTGGATGCTCGAGCAAGTTTGGTAGAAAACAATCCGAGACTTGGTTGCTTGCCTATCGCCCACATGTCGCTCAAGCGACAGGATTATCCGGCTCAGACTTGTTTTCGTTTTTTGACGCGATTTTGGAAATTCATACAACATCTTGAGAGATTTAGAATTCAATTGATTGCATTGATATCTTGTAAACATAATGCTATTGATTATGGTGGATTTCACTTCCTCTACCTGTAGTTTTTTCCCCGTATTAGGTTTCCACATTAATATTGGTGTTTATTTTCTTCTTGTTTATTCCATTATCGTCATTATCACTCGATCCAAATTCATAACAATTGGTATCAAAACAATTCTAGTATCTTATTTGCTCCACAACAATAATTTTTATATATAAATACTATAATACAGCCACAGCTCTTAATTTTCTATATAATAATGTTTGAAAAGAAAAAAAAAAAAACTTTTAGGATGTATATTCCATGTTCAATTTGAAAATAATCGTATAGAAAAACATGTTGTATGCCAGCTACAAAAATTATGCCAACAATATAATAATGTTAATCAGCTTTTGGTCTATGGGTGGGCAACTTTTGTTTGATGAAATTACGGACCAATTTTAGGCAATTAATAGTGGTTTTTGCACGTGCTTATGACACCTAATTAAAAGAAACAAACAACTATGGTCCTTCCTCCTACAATCTCCTTTTGCTTAAATAATCAGTCTATTTTTAAATTCATTTTTGCCAATGTTCGGCTAAATTAAAAAGTTACTTATAAATTTATTTTTCTATCAAATCAAAATTAAACATTAATTTTAATAATACATTTATAATTATTATTCATTTGTTATCTATACATTATGTGGGATCCAATAGTATTCCGAGAATTGATCCGGCCGAGACGTTGGATCATCGGGTCACTAGTTGAATAGATGGATCATTGTTTAAAAGTTATTTTCGAAAAAAAAAAAATAAGTGTAAAATTTTTCTTTATGACCATTAAAATTTTTAAATTATTTCTCACCAAGTATTCCCATTTTTATTATGCCCCATTTGACGATCATTAAAACAAAAATAATTTTTTCTCAAACTCATTTTAATTCGCACTTTCTTACATTAAAATATTTTGCATGTAAACTCAAAAAAAATTTCTTACTTTTTAACCACATATTCTCTCCAAAAAAATCACTATTCCAAAATTCATTTTCTCAAAAAACTCATTTTAGTGATTGTCGAATGGGGGATTACATACAAACCATTCTTTGTTTGATAAAGATTTTGATAAAAGTTAATATAATATGCTATTGAAAAATTAATAAAAATTGTGAATTTTATAAAATTTATAATTACAAAATGAAATAAAATGTTGGACTATAATTTTTTCAAAATATTTTTGGAAAACAGTAAATGATTCATGCGTTACATATAGCTTATTATACGAAAATGACAACCCAGCCAACCGGGTCGACATGTTTACCAACGCCAATTGACCCAGATTTTGTTCGAGTTAATTGCATTCGGTCACAAAATTCGCGTGAGTCGCATCGAAAGGCCTGGTTTGAGAATGGGAGGCAAGAACCACCCCCCCACCCCAACAAAAGGCAAAATTTTAACTTAGTGAGTATATTTGGCAACACAAACTTTGTTCGACAAGGCAAAAATTTAACTTAAATATAAAAGTATATTTGGCAACTTATAAATGGTTATATAAAGCTTTTGATTTATCAAGCAAGCACTAAGTCCCTTTAATATTTCTTTTCCATATAAATAAACCTCTATTTGATAGCTATTATTTGGCAAAAACAAAGTTTTGAAAAGTAAATTTTTGAAGAATGTGATTGAAAAATAACGAAAAGTTTTTGATTTACATACAAAATATTTTATTGTAAGAATGCGAAATTAAAAATGAGTAAGTAAAATAAAGAGTTTTGAAAAAATGATTGTCAAACATGGGCTAAACTGTATTTTTACTTGCTGTTTTGTAACACTGAGTTCTTAAATTCAAAGCTGAAGTAGAGAATCAACTTCGCATGGTAGCTAAGAATGCACAATGGATTTGATAACTTTGTCTTCATCTAACACTTTGAATTGGAATTTAAAGCAAGTCCAACAACATAGCAAAAACGACACTGGGAAAAGGCAATATGGAAAAGCACGTATAGTTTCTGTCTTTTTCATAGTGCAATAAAACAATATCACTTTGTCAAAACGTCGATTTTCATGATCACAACAATTCAAAAAAATAAAATAAAATGCAAATCCAATCAATTATTGTCCAAATTCACGGAACAATTTGTCAGCATATATCAATTGTACATGGATGCTACCATTTTCAAGAATGACAAGATCTATATGTAAATACAACACGGATATTTTAAAGACAAATTTAACACGCTACTGGATACATTGGTAATAGCAATATATGTATGTCACATACGGATGAAAAGTTTTAGAAATCCATGAATCATGATCCTGATGCATATAGATACAAATGGTACAACAAGAGCAAGAATTTTCATCAACGTTGCAAATCTCTTTCCAATGTCTAAGACGTCACATCAATGTAAGAACTTCCACGCTCACAAGGGAATAGTTTCACCAGGAATGGGTCACTTTTACACTATTTACTCCACTCCCAAGCAAGTCGTATGTGAAATCCAAGTTGCATGAGTAAAACAAAAATTTTAAAAACATGAGAAAAATCAACTTAATACATAATACAAAATATTATGAGATTCAAAATTACGACATGCATTCTTATTGCTAAAAACACTTTGATTTTGCCAACAATATCGTAACATAGAAAGTTATGAAACTTCTTATGAATTTGCATAATTTTTTATGGATCCCACGATGTCAAATATAAATGCCGCATTTGCCAGAAGCGTATAAAACACCACCTAATTTCTTGAAAAAAATTTCTCATAAGTTATGATAAACCATCAATATTCATTTATGTATCACGATGTGCCAAGTCACTCCATAATCTAGAGTACAAAATATTCAACTAATTGTGATTGCTCATGAGGACAATAGCAGATAAATAGTACAATCTCAATGACTAGAAATTAATTTTCATTTTTGCATAATCACTTCACACATATTCCATAGTATTGGCGGATCCAGGAATCTCGTGAGCACGGGCGGATCCAGGTGAGCACGGGCCATCCGCTAGACAGCTGCTGGCCACCAAATATAAGGAAATCTTTTTTTTAGACAGAATGAGCACGGGCAGTAGTAGTGACGTTTCGGGTGTGAGTTCTGCCCCTGAGTATAATTATGATTAATTCATAGACGCTCAATTTCCAGTCTTAACTACACTTCTGTTTGAACAATCAGTACAGTACATATCTGAAGAAATTACCATGAATTACATCTCTTAAACAACCAATCATTCAGTGGTTTAATGGGTAGACCAAGAAGAAATACAACACTCAACACTGTGATTAGAATGATGCATTCTGAAAAGGAGGTTGACCCCAATCACTAGAATTAAAATCCAACAGAGAGTTCAGAACCTGATCAACAATTTCGTGAAACGAACTATGATCAAATCTTGAATCTGGAACCATGACTACTGGCCTGCATGCGATGTGTTCAGACCACAAAATCACTAAAATAAGAATAAAGCCTGTATTAAAATACTTTCATGTGCTCTAGACTTGAAGCTGGCAGAAATCAGTGACAAATTTTTAGAATTTGGGTGTATCTCGAATTCATTCTTGAAGTAATTGAAAAAATATATTTGAAATGTATGTAAAAAAAAAAAAAAAAATCAGTTTGAAATGCTACTGTAGTCCTACGTCAAGTTGAAGTTCTATTTTGGAAGTCCATTGGGAGTTGAAATTTGTTTTGGACTCGATTTTTTAGTATCCAACTTCATCAACAACTCTATTAGGAGGGTTTGGACATCCCCTATATGTTTCCTATAAATATTAGGTTCTTCCATACAATTTTATAATATAAGAAAAGAGATTACTAGAACTTTAGGATCAATTGTATATTTTTTCATTATTATTGGTATAATAAAATCCCTTAATTCATATGCCATATTTTCTTATCGTCTTTTATTCTTTTGCTTGTGATAAAAAACTTCATTATTTTGACATATAATTTCAACATCTCAATTCGGTGGTTGGTTTCATATCAAGTGGTATCGAGCAATACATGATTCTTGAATTCCCAACAATTGGTATAAGAAATTTTGGACATAATTAATACAAGTGGTATCAGAGCGTCAGGTTTGGATGACATTCCACTTTTGGATCGGAGCACTAGATTTTCGTTAGGCAAGTTAAGATGCGTGCAGTACTCACACAACTAGATTTGGAAGATGCGTTGCTAAGAATTGACAAAATGCCCGCAACTTTTACCGCGGAGGAGAAATTACGGAAGGATAAGAAGGCAGTTTCTCACTTTCATCTTCATCTATCGAATATCGTTCTTCAGGTTTGGATGATACGTTGTTGAGAATTGACAAGATGCCCGCAACTTTGACTACGGAGGAGAAATTATTGAAGGATAAGAATGCAGTTTCTCTCATTCATCTTTATCTATCGAATACCATTCTTCAGGACGTTTTGAAGGAAGGTTCAACATCTACTTTATGGTTGAAGTTTGGATAATTGTGCATAACTAAAAGTTAGATAAGCAAGTTGCATCTCAAACAACGTTTATACTCTCATCGAATGGCAGAATGAGGATCAATTGAAGATCACCTTATGTATTTAAAGAGATCGTTGCTGATTTGAAAACTTTGGAAGTAAAGTATGATGAAGAAAATTTGGCCTTGATCCTATTGTTTTTGTTGTCCATTTCATTTTCTTCATTTAGAGACACAATCTTGTATAGTTGTGACACTTTCACCATAGAAAAGGTGTATGATACTTTGTTTTCAAATGAGAAGATAAAGCATCTTATTTCTGAAGTCAGAGATGGAAAATGTCTTGTTGCTCATGGTGATTCTGGAAGGGATAGATCGAAGTGTAAGTTCAGTAATCAGATTTGTAACTCCAGCAAGAAGAAGGGGCACTTGAAGAAGAATTACTACAAATTACAGAATAAAGAAAGGTTGGCTGCAAGTCGATATGTGAAGCAATCAGAGACTTCACGTGAAGTAGACCTCGCTGAGAACATTGTAAGTGTGGGAGATCTCTTGGCTATTTTTGATATCGAGTCTAAATCAGAGGAGGATTGGATTCTAGATTCAGAGTGTATGTTTCATGTCTCCTAATAAGAACTTGTTTACAACATATCAGGTTGCATTGGAAGGACATAAAGTGTTTCAATTATACATCTTGCAGGGTCGTGCAGAATCTAGAAGAGTCAATTAATACAGGTTCAGTACCGTGTTGGACATTCAGTTTGGTACAATACTTTTAGGAGCTCTTAAATGGTCGAATTTGAAGAATACTGCCCAGTAGAGTTCATGAGATATGAATAATGCTGTTTTGCCACTACCACCGCGATGCCATTGTATTCAATTGTTAGGGATGACATACGTAGTGGTAAAAAGGTATGTGGATGCTGATTTTGTCGAGCATGCTTTCAGTGCAATAGAAGGTGTACAATCTAACAATATGCTTTCTTTAAAAGTGTTTGGGTTTGATTCCGCTTTGGGGTATGTTACAGTCCAATTTTGTGAATTTTAAAATCATTATGATTTTTTTGGGAATTTGAGGTAATTTTGCAGAGTAATGCTTGAATTCATTAGAAGATGCGGAGTACTTTGTGTTAGTTGGAGAAATCAGTTTTGGTTATTGTTGAAGAGTCAGTTAATTCCTTGTAGACAGATTTTTTTCTCCAAGTAGAGAATATTTTTGAGCTTTGTTCGTTGTAGTGAAATTCGTGTCAAGGTAGAGATTGTTAGAATTTGGGTGTAACCTGAATTCCTTGTTAAAATAATTGAAGAATTCTAATTGAAGTGCACTTTAAGAAAAATTCAGTTTGGAATACTATTGGAATCCTATATCAACTAAGTTCTATTTTGGAAGCCCATTGAGAGTTGAAATTTATTTTGGACTCGATTTTTGAGTATCCTACTTAATCAACAATTCTAGTAGGAGGGTTTAGACATCCTCTACATGTTCCCTATAAATATTAGGTTCTTCTATACAATTTTATAATGTGAGAAAAGAGATTACTAAATCTTTAGTATCAATTGTATATTTCTCCATTATTATTGATGTAATAAAATTTCTTAATTCATCTATCATATTTTTTTGTCTTCTTTTATTCTTTTACTTGTGATCAAATACTTTATTATTTTGTCATATAATGTCAATATCTCAATCCAGTGGTTGGTTTCATATCAAGTGGTATATAGCAATACGTGATTCTACAATTCTCAACAATTGATATAAGAGATTCTAGGCATAATTAACACAACATAAATAGTAAAATTCGTTAATGCTCAACCAGCAATGAAGTCTTACTTGCACTATCTGAATTAAGAACGAAAAAAGTTGTTAGATGAAAATATCATCTAGGCTACCAACAATCAACAGAAGTGGAAAAGAGAAAAGTAAAGGTAGGACTGTCGAGATTTTTTTACTTGGAATTAGAGAGTGTAGCTGTAGGAATCGCTCAAGTTCAGGATAACTAGTTTCCTGACTTTGTATAAAACTAGTTTCTTATTTTAACTGGATTTGTACTCTATAAATGTAGCATTCATATTCAATGAAAATCATCGAAATAGTATTTTCAAGATGTTATTAGAGCCTCGTATGCCCAAAAAAAAATTCTGAATTTGTTCGAATCCCTTTCACTGCAACCCAAAAACAAAACTGAATTTTGCAAAACCCTTTCTCTAACCGCAAAGGCCTATTTTCCGAAATTGAATCCAAATTACCCATCTCCGTTTAAGAAGCAGTAATCCATCATTATTATTTTCTTATTGCAGTCAATTTGGCCATCTTTGTAGAAGAAAACCGTCTATAACTTTTTTATTGCAGAAACACTTCATTCACCTTTATTGCACAAAGAATCCCTTGTGCCTCCCTTATTTGAAATAAGACCCCTTGATCCCCTTGAACTTGGTTTGAAACTTTGTTTTTCATCCGACCTTGAAAACCATACTTCGAAATGAGTGAAAAAAATGTTGGTTCATCCTGGACAAAATGAGTTCCTGTTATCAATGCAGGTATCGTTCTAACTAAACCAAATTACGACTTTTGGCCCCAATCGATGGAGATGCATATTGCTGAAAGGGAGACATTGTCCATATTCATGGTAAGATAAAGTCCCATACAGAAACATACTATGGATATGAAAAACGATATGCTAAAAATCAGAAACTGAAGAGGTGGTTGTTGATGTCCATGACTTCAGAAAATATAAAGCGTTACCTACGTTTACCCACTGCCCATGAAATGTGGAGTGCTCTGTCAAAGGCCTTCTATGCTGGAAGTGATAAATTGCAAATTTTCAGTTTAAATAAAAAATCCTTCACCCCCAAACAAAATGTGAAATCTCTATCTGAATACTAAGAAAAGCTTATCCAAGTGTTCAACGAATTGAACCATCGTGATAAAGTGGTTATGAAACATTTAGATGACATTGTAGCATATTGAAAGTCCATTGAACGACTTAGGGTGCAAATATTTGTTGTCGGATTGGATGGTGATTTCGAACAAGTTGAGAGATTCTACACAAATATTAAGTTCTAGATTTAAAAGAATGCTATTCTTTGGTTCGAAAAAAACATTCTGTCGGGCAACTTTAGGAGACTCCAAAAAATTAGAAGCCTCCACCATGGTGGCTCGAAACCGGTCTACTACAAATTGGCTAGACCGAACTACGTCCAACCATCCTAAGACCACGATTTTTGCCGAAAAGTTCACCGTCAAATGCACCAATTGCAATCAGACTCATCATATCAAAAGTCGTTTCAATCTCGTAGGATATCAAGATGATGGGATCACAGTCATGCTCCACGGAAGAAGAATTCCAAGAAGACCTCCACTAGAGCAGTTGTAAAAACAAAGCCAAAAGATGATGTCGCTGAAAAAGCCTTGGTATTGGTCATAGCTGCAAATAATAGTGGTAAGTGTTTCGCGTGTTTTTAATCCGCCAACAATTAAAGAAAAACAGGAGTCAGACGATTGTGTAAGGAACAAACCTCTTGAGACAAAGTCCCAAAAAGTGGTGTATTTACTAGTGAAGGATTACAATTGAGAAACAGATTAAAACACCACCAAG
>CAIGRF010078607.1:8961-27647 GCA_903798235.1 Fraxinus ornus | reverse complement strand
CACGAGCCGAGCTCGTGGGCGTTGGGCGAGCTCGGCTAGCCGCTCGAGCTCGCCCAAGGCGAGCCGAGCGGCGAGCCGAGAGATGAGCCGAGCGGCTCGGCTCGCGGCCCATCCGGTTTTAATTTTTTTATCAGCCTTAAAATTTTTTTTTTTTTAATAAAATAGGCGAGCCACGAGCCGAGCCTACTCGGCTCGTCCACCGAGCCCCTTGCTAGGCTCGTGCTCGGGCTCATTTTTTGACGAGCCCGAGCGGCCCGTGGGCGTCTACAGTACGAGCCGACGAGCCGCTCGGCTTGATTGCCACCTCTACAAATTTCTAGATAACTTTGGCTTTACTTTTAAGCATATATAAGAATATTTTGTGCTATCATCGAAAACGTAATGATTACTTGTTTACAAAAAAAATTTAAATAATATACGTCACTATGAATTAAATTCAGTGATTTTGTATTTCTTTCAATTGATTGAAATGATGACTGTGTCAATTTTGACTCAGCACAAGTTTTGCACTTATGTTTAATCAACATGTAACATGAGTATGTTCAAGTTAATTAAACTATGTAAAGTATCATAATTATGATGTTCTAGTACCATGCCACAATTGGAAGATTCAAGTAGAAGAATTATTTATTCATTTTTAGTTTAACAATCATTATATTGAGCTTAAGTAACCCTCATAAGCAACCCTTTTCGAAAAACATTCATCTCTTATACAAAATAACTTTGTCTGGCTCAAACACTATATGGAAACCATGTTTATTTAGAAGCAACTTGGACTATAGGTTCTTACGGATTTTCGGCACATACAACACATTATTAAGAGACTCTTTGGTAGAGATTAAAATCGGATTAAAATTGAAAAACTAGCCGTTATTGTTGACTTTTATTAGACAGGTGGGGCCCAATAACGGTCATATTTTTAATTTTAATTGAATTTTAATTATTACCAAACATGCTCTAAGAGTCATCTATTTCCCATAAGACATCTTCAGAACTACCTTGCATTGACCCTTGATTTTAGAAATCGCTGAATTTTCCATAAACAACTTTTTTCCATTCTCAATTTCTTTGAATGAATAAGAAAAAATCTTTATCGGAGCACACATACCTCATAGCATCGGTGTCAATCCATCACTCTTTTATTTGAACGCACAAAATTTACTTTAGAAATAATGGTTGCGATGTTCATTTCAGACACATCGTGTGTCATGTAGTTAACCACATTTGCTTCTTTTTTATTATTCATCTTTTTGGAATCTACACTTCGAAGATTTTTAGCATAGTTTAAACATTTTCCTTGAAACGTCTTCTTAGAAATTCTGCATTTTGGTCTCAACTTAGCCCATTTACCACTAGATAACCCAAACTTGTTCCTATAGGTCTTAGAAGTTTGACCATACTCCACAACATTTGGTTTAGCCACTGTGGGATTGTTTCGAACTTCTGTTATTTTCTTCGATTCGAAGACGTCTAACAATCAATTTTTCAATGTTCATTTCCTTTCGCTTGTGCGTAAGATAATTCTTGAAATATTTCCACATCGGAGGCAATTTCTCAATAATAGCATCCACTTAGAAAGTTACACTCAAAATCACCCCCTCATCATGAATATCGTGTTTAATTACTTTGAATTTTTTGTACTTGACATATCACAGTTTTGAGTCAACCATCTTGCAATCTAAGAATCGATCAACAATAAATTTCTTAGCCACGACATCCTTAGTTTTATATTTTCAATCTAATGACTCCTATAAATCCTTAGTTGTGTTCATTGTACTATACAAGTATAGTGAACCAGCCAAGTTACGGCATAGGAAATTAAAATGTTTTCAAGTCTCAAGTGTGCTGACAGCTTGGACATGTCTCTCACCCTCATTGACGAAGCATCCTTAGTCAACAACCTTATGCAATTCAAGGTAGTTGGATAAAACATCATCTGGTGCCACCTTTTGAAATTCAAACCATAGAATTTCTTCGATTTTCCCCATAATTAGTTGGGACAGTTAAAACAAGGCTAGTTGTTTGAGGCACTGTATGGATAACAATATGACTTGGCAATTTAGCCACATTCTGGGTCATAGTAGGAGTTGGCAAGTGAGCCACAGTCTAGTTTCTAGTAGCTACAATGGATTGGTTGATCCGTTTGCTATTTATGCAAAATCAAACAAATGTTAGTTCCTTAATAAAGATTAAAAGTTAACCATATGTTTATTTTTTAATCAAACCAGTTTTAATTTTTTTCTTTTTTAGTAAAAAATCCATAGAATATGATAATTTATGCTATAGATTAAAAAAGAGCAAATAGGAATAAAGAAATATAGAATTATATAAATCGCTAAAAAAAGAACATATTTTCAATCGAGTTATTTGTATTACACAGTGTCCTTAAAATGGAGTCCCTAACTGTAAATACTTAAGGTTTCATTTGAGCGTAGACACCTCCCTATATATAATAGAAAAACTTGTATAATCTGAGTACTTCACAATCTGTAGTTTTGTTTTATGCCCTATCAACAATTATCATGATAGATCCTTACCCCAATTACAATTTTTTCATTGGATGGTTCAATATCAAACCTTTTAACCAGTTTTCTACCTCGACTCTAGAATCTCTTTATAGTTTTAATTACATCCATTCTACCGGTAGTTTTAACAACAATTCTAATGTTGGGAGGGTCCATCGCGAAAGATTTTGGTGAAACCAAACCTTAATAACTAGTTTATAGTTTACTTGGGCGGACTATTAAGATTTGATTTTGGAATATTTTGGGGAATGAGTTCAAATGGCCACCCTTCAATCGTTTTTTTGTCCAACAAGCCTTTGACCAAGTTCTCAAAAATAAAATAAAATTTAATTATTTAAAAATGTATTGAGACTATTTTATCCTTCCTTGTAATAAGCTAAATTGAAGGAGGAATTGAAGATTTATTCACGTCAAAACTATTTATCCCCAAAATGAAAATTGCAAAGGGATTTTGTTACATCTCCTTTCTCAAATCAAACCTATCTTCTTCCTTTCTCTTCAATCTCAGGTTTCACCAACCAAACAATACATATCTTCTTCCTTTATGTCAGGTATGAATGGAAAGCTAAGTACAGGGAAAAAGACGAAGGAACCATACAAGAGGTGGCAAGAAAAGGAAAGAAAGGTTGACGAGTATCGTGAAATTGGCTTGAGGCTGAAAAATTATCCAGAAGAAAAAAAGCTTCGAAAAGCCAAGAAATTGGTTTTTAATTTCATTAAATCAGCTAAGTAAATGGAGGAGGTAATCATTCTTTATAGTGTTGAACATGCACATCCCAGATTTTCTGTCTTTTTTATGTTTGTAAATGTAGCACTTCGGTACATTTATGTGTAAATTAGGATTTCTTTTGCTAAGGTAGCGAGAACAGATCTACTAGGTTTGACAGTGGTGCAAACGGTCCCAAAGAAGCGAAGTAGGACCGATCTAGGAAGTAGGCTTCTCAACTTCTAGCTCCTTAGAATTTAATTTTCAAAGTTGTTAGTTTGTGATGGTAATTTTCCTTATGCAACAACTATTTTATGTCAATCTCTCTTGAATTTTTGACGATATTGTTTGTGACTTTCTCCTTGCCTTTACAATTGACCGTACCTCAAGTATAATCTGTGAAAGCCATTTATGGTTTTTTTTTTTTTTTTTTCCAAAATTGGGCTCTATTTCTTGCTTTTCAATGATGTTGTTTTTTAGTTCCCACTTGACTATCTACCTCAATTTTATTTTAAGAAAAGCCATTAGAATTTGTTTATTATTATTATTTTATGGCGATTGATGTGCAAGAGCATTTCTTTCACAAGGATGCAATGATAAATACCATTTGAAATATTATTGCCGATTTTGGTGAAAATGACGAATTCACCATATGAGCTCACCTTACACATTAGAGTAAAACTTTTCAAGGAGTGATATGTACTTAAAATGAGGCTCAAAATTGATCGTACTTGCTCTACAATGTAATAGTTATTTGATAGGATGAGATATGAAAGAGGATGTTGAAAATGAGATAATAGATATATTGTCCAAATATGTATGAGTTGATAGTGACTCGAGGCTCTTTTTTTTTTTTTTTTTCTCATTTGCCAAATATGTATGTGAGTTTAAAGTGACACGAGGCTCAATGTGTTTAACTCTATCAGGATTTGATGTTTTGTCTTCTAAGTTTTGAGGAAAAAATAGGAGTTTGTGCTTGGAATTGGACTTAATTCCTCTCATTAAACTATCAAGGAATGTGTGAAATGAAGCATAATCTTTCTTGATGATTTCACATTTGGTTATAAAACTAGTAATTGCATTAGCAAAATGTTAATAGAACTTTTTTGTTGTGAAGTACTATAGTGATTGCAATCTATACAAAATTTCTTTTTTCTTATCGAAAACTATATGCTTAACTTGATTTATACAGCTTATGCATCTTGTTCTTATGTACTTTACTGTCATCACTTGTTCATTTGTAACTGCTTTGAATTTTGCAGTGCTATGAAGAACAAGTTTTAGGAGAGCTGCTTTTGATCACTTTTCAGACTGAGGCATAGGACTTCGAGAATTAGATAATTTTTTGCTATTTTTATTTATGTTTTTACATAGTTCTGTAGTTTGTTCTGTTTATCTAGAGTAGTTGATGTTTTTAAGAATGTGGTATATCTACTTCGTCTTCTTTGTGTTGATTACTTGATATTTTGAGAATGTTGTGTAGAAACTTGAGCATTTGCAATTGTGATGATTTATTATATTGAATGCAATTGAAATCTACATATTTTCAGGCTTTTATAACTTTCAAGTTTAAATATTGTACATGTCAAGGATAATGATATTGCTCCAAAACCAATAAAATGACATTTAGCTCATGACGTCAAAATATAAGTACTGCTTCACGTAATGATATAGACTTCATTCATGTGACACAAAATGATATTGATGTCGTTCCATACAAAAATGCACTTATTCATATAATAACATTGAAATCGTTCCTAAAACACAAAATGATTTTGATGTCGTTTCAATACAAAAATTGCATTGAATAACATAACGATATTGAAATCGTTCTTGAGACACAAAAATGATATTGATGTTGTTTTTGAATCAAATATAGATTAATTAAACGACATAGAAGTCGTTTCGATAAAAAAAACTTGCACCGTATGCGCCACTTAGGGTGTTATGAACACATGTCTAAGGGACAAGTTACTCTCGGGAGGTGAACAACTCATAGGTGCGAGTGCATCGGCATGGACCACGCATATAATGACATCCATGTTGTTTCAATACAATATTTACTACATTGATATCGTTCTAGTTCAAATCATAACTAGAACGATATTGATATCGTTTCGTTTATTACATAAGGATATTGATATCGTTATGTATTAAACCCATGGAATAACAGAACGAAATTCATGTCGTTTCAATACAAATTTTACGAGATTGAGATTGTTTCAATTCAAAAGCATAACTACAAAGATATTCAAGTCAACCTTTTAATAGATAACAACATTTCTATTGTTATGTATCAAACCCAGGAAATAACATAACAACATCCAGGTTGTTTCAATACAAATTTGACGAGATCGAGATCATTCTAGTTTAAATCATAACTAAAACGAAATTGAAGTCGTTTCGTTTCATATAAAACGACAATAATATCGTTTTAAATAAAAATGACGATCCGACCCATCCAGTCGCCTGTCATGCCTTTGACTTATGTAGGATGATCGAAAGAGGTTATCAAGTGAGTTCGATCTCACTAAAAAAAACTACAAGAACATTTATGTTCCCATAGTTGCCTTAGCACCTTCGAACTATTTTGACAAAAAAAAAGTGTCTCTATTCATTCTTTCTAAGCCGTTCGAGCGGTATCAACACATTTGATGACCTTATTCGATCGTCCTACATATGTCGAGGCATGTCGGATGGTCATGAACGGTCGAATCATCGTTTTTAATATAAACGATATAGTTATCGTTTTATATAAACTAACTCGATTTATATGTCGTTTTAGTTATGATTTAAAATGAAACGATAGTGATGTCGTTATATATCAAATCCATGAAATAACATAACGACGTTCATATCGTTTTAGTACAAATTTAACAAGTTTGAAATTGTTTCAATTCAAATCATTACTACAATGATACAAATATCATTTCCTTTCATATAAAACGATAATTATATCGTTCTAGCTAAAAGCAAAAATTTAAGTGTCCATGACCACCAGGTAATCTCAGCATATATCGAACGATCGAAAGAGGTCGCCAATTAGGTTAATACCACTCGAATGGCTTAGAAAGAGCAAACGGGGATACTTTCTTCCTATCGGAATAGTTCGAATGTGGTATATACAATCATTAGAACACAAATGTTCCAATAGTTTCTTTTGAATGATATCAAACCCACTTGGTGACCTATTTCGATCATCTTATATATGTCGATACATGTCGGATGGTCATGAACAGTCGAATCATCGTTTATAGCAGAAACGATATAATTATCGTTTTATCTAAACTAATACGATTTTTATGTCGTTTTAGTTATGATTTAAATTGAAACGATATTAATGTCATCAAAATTGTACTAAAACAATAATGATATCGTTATGCATCAAACCTACGAATATCATAACATTCATATTGTTTTAGTACAAATATGACCAGTTTGAAATCGTAAATCATAAATACAACGACATAAATATCGTTTATTTTCATATAAAATGATTATTATATCATAAATACAACGTCATATAAAATGATTATAATATTGCATAGGTCGTCGAATGAAGGACGAAAGTTTGGGGACCTAAACGTTAACCCAAAAAAAATTTTAGTTGGCGTGTGCACCTCTGAGTTGTTTACCACCCGAGAGTTATGTTTTGAACTGGAACGACTTCAATAACGTCGAATTTGTACTGGAGCGAACTCAGTGTCGTTTTGTTATTATGGCATTTTGGTCTAGAATGCTATAATTGTCTTTACATTTGAAAAGAAACTATATCACTGCCGTTGTAAATATGTTTCGGACCGGAAGAATTTCAATGACGAAAAACTTGTAATGGAACGACGCCAATGTTGTTATGTTAAATTATCAACATGTGATACAAATCATTTTATTGAATTTTTGAAATTTGAGGACTAAGTTGTAAGTTTCTAATAATTGATTCGGGACATGAAACAACTATTGAAGATCTCATGGAATTAATTAGATGAAATTAGAAAAGCGAATAAACTTTCATGAGAAAATGACTCAACTAAACAAAGTATGAAAGTCTGGAGACCAAAATGTCAATTTCCTAAACTATAGGTGGTGTAATTTTCATCACACGCCGTACACTTTTTTGGCGCAACAACTTCAATGTCGTTTTGATAGGAATGTAATATACACATTTTATATCTTTATTTAATGAACTCATATGACTATTTTATGCCTAAATGTACTTAGTATTCTCATATTTTGGTTTAGGTGGCAATTCGATGGATATGGCGTAATTTGGAAGAAATAAGGGAAAAAAGACCAAAATGAAATAAAGCGAAAGTTCGGGAACTAAAGTGCAAATATTCAAAAGTTGTATCGAACCTCACGATGAAGACTTGAGAGTGTTAAAGGCCAATTGAATGAAGAAAGGAGTCAAAGTGATGAAATATAGCCAAGACATTATCACATATCAACTTTCAAGCTGAAAAGTTTTGCATCGATTTTTAGCCCCATATTGAGATCAATTTTTGACATAGAAAACGACCGAATTCAAAGATAGTTCCTGAAGAAAAGTTGTAGACCTTTGAGTCAGTTTTCTAAACCATCTTGAATCACCTCAATCAGACATCAGTAGAGAAAGTTATGGCCAAAATACTAAAACCTGTCCGGAGGAAGTTTCATTTGTTTCATGAATCCGCAAGCCTTTAATTTCATGCGACCGCACAGACCACTTCCGAGAGTTTGAGGGTTGAGTTCATTTGTTCCATGCGGCCGCAAGTCTCTTTCGACACGAAATTATGGTTTCCTAATTCCGTTCCACTAATGGAAACAAGTTCCTTTAATATTTATCAACCTTAGAACACACGAAAAATACACCAGAACGCCTCCAACCTATTTTCACTCTACTTTTCTTAGATTTATCATGTATAACTAACTTTTGATGCTTGATTGAAGGATACCGAAGCCTTGAAAAATATTATAAATATGAGATACACCTATTTTCATTGTTTAATTTATATTTCAATATTGAATATTTTTGTATGCATAATTTTATGATTGCCAAGTTTGATTGCTAAGAGATCTATTAGTTTTTCACATATTGCAATCTATAGGTTAAATCTCAAATTCGTAATTGTTTGAATCATTTAACTTGTGAAGCACTAGAATTTGATAATTTTCTGCGATATAGGTTATTGAGTCAATGAGTTTTAACAAGAATGTTTAAATAGATTGAATGCAACCACTGGTGTTTGTATTATTTAGTTCATCGATTTCTCTATTGTTTAAAGATGTTATTAAATTGAATCTTTAGCGCTGGTATGAGATTATTTGATAATTAGGGTTAATTAGAATGCTGGTTTCTGATTAACTAAAATTAAGAAGAAATATGAATTTATTCTAAGGATAAATATTGTGAATGTGAATTAATTATTTTTTGTGGATTGATGAATGGTTATAAATCTTCAATGGTGGAAGTTGACTTTGATCAAGAATCGTTTCATTGATTTCATAAAACTCGTTAATTTACATTGTTATTAGCTATAAGATTGATTTCGTTATAAACAAAACCCTCTTAATCGTAATACGAAGCATAAATTGTTGAATTACACACTCTTCGTGGGATCGACCCTTACTTCCATTGCTATATTAGTTTTAGATATTTAAGGACTATTTTTGGATACCTACGACAGCACACTGAATTTTGACGCCGTTGTCGGGGAGTGGTGTTAATTTATTTTTTTGCTTCTTAGTTGTTTATTTTATTTTTGAAAAAGAAAAAAATCATCATAATTTTATAGGTTTTTAGGTATTTTATTTTTTTTAGAAATTTTATCTTAGAATTTTATTTGTCTTTCTTAATCTAGTTCTTTTTTAATTTATTTTTCATTTGTTCTATTTATTTATGCCTGCAACTTGATCTTCTAATCAAAGTGACTTGCAGTACGATCCAGAAATTGAGAGAACTTTGCGCATGTTAAGGAGTAACATCCAACAAAATCTTGAAGAAAGCAATTTCAATCCCAACAATCAATTTGCAAGTGATTTTGAGTTTGAAGGAGAAAGAACCATGGCCGAAAATAGAACTTTGAGCTTACATCCCTTACATTGAATCAACAACCTTTATGCATAACTTTTCCTATTTTAGATGCCACTACTACATTTGAGCTTAAATTTGGACTAATACACCTTTTGCCTACTTTTCATGATCTTGCAGGTGAAGATCCTCATAAACATATGAAAGAGTTTCATGTGGTCTGCACGAGTATGAAACCCACTGGAATTACTGAAGAATAGATTAAACTAAGAGCCTTTCCATTTTCTCTAAACGATTCGGCTAAGGACTGGCTCTACTATCTACCAACGGGAAGCATATTACCACATGGGATGGAATGAAGAGATTATTTCTAGAGAAATATTTTCCAGTTTCAAGGGCAGCAAATATTAGGAAAGAAATTTGTGGTGTCAGACAACATCACGGGGAATCTCTACATGAGTATTGGGAGCGGTTCAAGAAATTGTGTGCAACCTATCCCCATCATCAGATCAGTGAGTAACTTCTCATTTAATACTTCTATGAAGGTCTTCAATCCATAGAAAAGAGCATCATTGACGCTGCAAGTGGAGGAGCTTTGGTTGATAAAATCCCGAAGGAGCGAGGAATTTAATTGCAAACATGGCAGTCAATTCTCAATAATTTGGCGCTAGATTTGATCCCCCTTCTAGACAAGTTAACGAAGTAAATATCTCATCCATTGAAAACAAATAGCGAGTCTAACTACTCTTGTTCGTCAAATGGCTGCAAGTACTATGCAAACAGCGAAGGCATGTGGAGTTTGTTCATTGATAGATCCAACTGATATGTATCCAACACTTCAAAAAGAATCTGTTGAACACGTAAATGCAGCCGGCAGTTTTTCTGGACAACCATAGAGGAATTATGATCCATATTCAAACATGTACAACCAAGGATGGAGGGATCATCCAAATCTTAGCTATGGGAATCGACAAGTGAATCAACCTATGAATCAGAATCGACAGAATTTTCAGTAATATAATCAGCCATACCCACCTAGACAACAACGTGGCCAAACTTCTAACTCTGGTGTGTCCTTAAAAGATATTGTTAAATCTCTTGCCACTAACACTTTGCAATTTCAACAGGACCTGGCTAGTATTCAATGTTTGGAGAATCAAATGGGTCAAACAGCTAATGCGGTCAGTCGGCTAGAGGCGCAAAGTTCGGGAAAACTACCTCTCAAACAATGGTGAACCCAAAAGAAAATGTGAGCGCAATCATCCTAATAAGTGGTAAAAAGGTTGAGATTTCGATCAAGGCATCCCCTAGGCCGTTGGAGCAAGAAGAAGAAGAAAAAGATGTTGCAAACAAGAATGTCATCAATGATACTGAGGTGACTGAGCGTAAATTTTTACCCCTATCTGATTATAAACCAATACCCTATTTTTCTCAACCTTTAGTAGGATCTAGAAAATATGAACGAGATCATGATGAGCTGCAAGAGACTTTTAGTAAATGTGAGGTAAATATTCCACTTTTAGATATGTTTAAACAAGTGCCTCGTTATATTAAAATTTTAAAACAATTGTGCACAAGTAAAAAGAAATAGAAATTGAAAGGGATTGAAAGGGTAAAAGTTGGAGAACAGGTATCTACAATAATTTAAGAGAAACTTCCTACAAAGTGTACGGATCCATATATGTTCACTTTCCCTTGCATGATAGGCGACACTAAGTTTGAGAAGGCCATGATAGATTCAGGAGCATCTATTAATGTCATGACATATTCTGTAATAGTAATCATACTATCCCTATTTTGTTAGGAAGACCGTTCTTAAGGACATCCAAAACTAAAATGGATTTTAATAATGGCACATTGACCATGGAATTTGATGATAAGATCATTAAACTTAATATCTATGATTCCATACAATATCCGTGTAACACTAGTCATGTTCATTTTATTGATGTAATTGATCAATTAGCACATGATGCTTTTGAATTTGATGCTAAAAATGAATGGAAAACTGTCATTAGTAATCTTGGGAAGGAAAAAGAGGAGTTGACCTTAAACACTGAGTTGCAAAGACTTGTGGCAGCATTAAATGCTCTTCCAAAGTGAGGTAACAGTTCTTGTTTTATATTACCAGTTTCTAATGAGAGGCCTCTACTTTCTGTTTTATAGACTTTCATTCCAGATTTGAAGCCTTACCCCAGTCACCATACGTATGTATTCCATGGAAGTGGAGGAACATTGCCAGTTATCATTCCCATTGGACTTGGTACACCGCAAGGAAGATCGAAGCTAACCATGATGACCCGGGCTAAACAAGGAAACATTGAGTGGAGCCAAAGATAATAAACAAAGGCGCTGCTTGGGAGGCAACCCAAGGTGAGTTCGTTCCTTTATCTTTTTATTTTTCGCATTCCATTTTTTATTTTAGTTATATTTGTCATTTTCTTTGCATTGGACCTTACATTGGGTACAATGTAAGTTTTAAGTGTGGGGGAGGGGATTTAGACTTATTGCATTTCAATTTTGAGTGAGTTTAATTTCAATACTTTTTGCATGATTTTTCAGGAAAATGAGTTGAGAATTAAATGATTATTTTGGTTGTGTATGCTATTTGCTAGAATTAATTAGGTTTTTGAATAACTCATAACAGATTGAATGAATAATCCTCCAATTTAGAGTTGATTTGTGAAGTTATTTTCTTTGAGGATGGTAGTAACTAAATTCTGTAGACAAAAGTCGGTGAGATTTTTGAGCTTTAGACTGATACATCCATAGCAGTCTCATTATTCTTTTTCATGTACGATATTCTTCCATGGTTTTGTTTTTGTAGAACTTGCCTTGATTCTCTTCATAATGAGCTTCATTAGCCAAATAGTCGACCTTGTAATTGAATTTTTCATTGTTGAGCCCCTTTGAGTATTTATGTCTTTCCTTTGTATAAATCCACTTTACAAGCTTTAAAGCCGGAAAACAATCTTTACCCAAGCCTTAGAGCTAGTGGAGTATTGTTCATCATTATGATATGTGTGGGTATGCAAGAAAATAAGTGTGGGGGTATCAAGATTTATGGTAGTGCTATTATTGGTGAATTGGAACAAATTTTCTATGTCAATTCAGGGAGTTCCATTATTAGTGTATAATTGGAGTTTATATTGTGCAAGAAAAATACAAGAAAAAGGAAAAAAAAACGAATGATTGAAGAAAAAGAAAAAGAAAATAAGTGATGAAGGAGAGTGATTTTAAAGTGAAAAAGATCTATATTCATAACTTTTCCTACATCTCAAGAAAGAGTTCGATTTGTGTGGGATAGATGCAAAGATGATGAAGCTATCATGTGGAGGGGTTGGTTTACATGTCTTATGTATATGTTTGAGTTAAATCTATTTATCTGTACTCTACTAGTTTCGATGGCCTTTGAGCCACATACCCAAATATTTCCCACCTTCACCATAAGCCACATTACAACCTTTGAAAAGTCCTTATAATTCTTGTAAAGTATGTCATCTAAGTGGTGACGAATGAGAAGATGCAAGCATATGGTAGAACATCTCCATTGGAATGAATTTGAGTGAAATACCACATAAAAGTTGAGTGCTTATATCCGTGAGGGTCTACATGTTTAGTTTACTCCATCTTCATATGAAAATGTTTGCTAATTGATTATGAGTTGTGTGGAATATTTATTCGTGATATTTTATGTGCTTTGAAAAAGTTTGATGGTTCTATGTTCTTAGCATTATGACCTGGTGTTTTTGGGGAATCATATTTGAGTTTTACCCGAGGACGAGCAAAAGCTAAGTGTAGGGGAATTTGATAGGAATGTGAAATACACATTTTACATCTTTATTTAATGTGCTCATATGACTATTTTATGCCTAAACGTACTTAGTATTCTCATATTTTGATTTAGGTGGCAATTCGATGGATATAGCGTAATTTGGAAGAAATAAGTTGAAAAAGACCAAAATGAAAGAAAGCGAAAGTTTGGGAACTAAAGTGAAATTATTCAAAAGTTGTATCGAACCTCACGATGAAGACTTGAGAGTGTTAGAGGCCAATTGGATGAAAAAATGAGTCAAAGAGATGAAATATAGCCAAGACATTATCACATATCAACTTTCAAGCTGAAAAGTTTTGCATCGATTTTCAACCTCATATTGAGATCAGTTTTAGACATAGAAAATGATCGAATTCGAAGATAGTTTCTGAAGAAAAGTTGTAGCCCTTTGAGTTATTTTTCTAAAGCATCTTGAATAACTTCAATCGGATATCGGTAGAGGAAGTTATGGCCAAAACACTAAAAGCTGTCCGGAGGAAATTTCATTTGTTCCATGCGGCCGCAAGCCTTTAATTTCATGCAGCCGCACAGACCACTTCCGAGAGTTTGAGAACTGAGTTCATTTGTTCCATGTGGCCATAAGCCTCTAAACCATGCGGCCGCATGATTCATTTCCGACACGAAAATTTTGATTTCCTAATTCTGTTCCACTACTTATGGAAACAAGTTTCTTTGATATTTATCAACCCTAGAACTAGGGGTGGGCGTGGGTTGGGTCGGGTCGGGTCGGTTTTTGTCCCAACCTAACATTGTCGGTTTTTTAAAAATTCAACCCAATCCAACCCATGTAAATGTTGAAATCAAACCCAATCCAATTATGTGTCGGTCGGGTTGCGATAAACTTATTGCGCCAAAATCAATGCATATACATACGGAAGCCTCAGACAATGATGCAATATATTCTCAGACAAAATGCTGCACATACATACATACATACCTCATCAAGCTAATTAGAGAACCACCAAATTAGTTAATTTTAGCTTTTGAACGGACTTGTTTGACGGAAACCGTTATAAGATATGAGATGTTCTAATTAATAAAATATTGAAAATAAAAATGCATAAACAAAATAAAGTCAAAGATAAAAGAATTACAATAAGCAAAGATTGATGATCTTAAAATAAAATTAAAATGTGGTATAACCGATAAAAAAATATAGCTTGAATATAATCATCCAATTGAATATTTTTAGTTAGCGAGATTTACCAATTATACATACTCAGTTTTTAGATTTTTCTTTAAATTTCTCTTTCCACAGCCGCACCATTATCATATGCTTTGAGTTACTGATGTGTTTATATTATGATTTTGCTAAAAGTTAAATGCATCTGTTAACTGTTTTATAGCATTATTTTTATTATTTCAATTCTTCATAACTAATCAATTAGTTATTTTTGTCAACTAAGCGCGCGCGCACACACACACACACACACACACACACACATATATATACTATCTTAAGTTGATGACATTAAAATTTAATTATGACTATAATAACATTCGATCAATATAATTTAAAATCGTTAATTTTTTTTTTTCGTCGGGTTGGGTCGGGTTTGGGTTGCTAACCCACAACCCGACCCAATCCGACCCGATCAACCAACCTGAAACTCGAAACCCGTCCAAAAAAGGAAAAAAATCGACCCAAACCAGTCGATTTGGGTCGGGTTGGTCGGTTTCGTCGATTTGGTTTGGGTTTTACCCACCCCTACTTAGAACACACGAAAAATACACCAGAATGCCTCCAACCCAATTTCTCTCTATTTTTCTTAGATTTATCATGTGTAACTAACTTTTGGTGCTTGATTGAATACCAAAGCCTTGGAAAACATTATAAATGTGAGATCCACCTATTTTCATTGTTTAATTTATATTTTCAGTATTGAATATTCTTCTATTCATAATTTTATGATTGTCATGTTTGATTGTTAAGAGATATATTAGTTTTTCATATATTGCAATCTATAGCTAAGTTAAATCTCAAATCCGTAATTGTTTGAATAATTTAACTTGTGAAATATTAGGATTTGATAATTTTCTGCGATAGAGGTTATTGAATTTTAAGAAGAATGTTTAAATAGATTGAATGCAATCGTTGGTATTTGTATTATCTAGTTCATCGATTTCTCTATTGTTTAAAGTTGTTATTAAATTGAGTCTTTAGCGCTGGTCTGAGATTATTTATAATTAGGGTTAATTAGAACGCTTTCTGATTAACTAAAATTAAGGAGAAATAAGAATTTATTCCAACGATGAATATTGTGACTGTGAATTGATTATTCTTTGTGGATTGATGAATGGTTAAAAATCTCCAATGGTGGAAGTTGACTTTGATCAAGACTCATTCCATTGATTTAATACAACTCGTTAATTTACATTGTTATTTGTTATAAGATTGATTTCGTTATAAACAAAACCGCCTTAATCGTTATACGAAGCATAAATTGTTGAATTGCACACTATTCGTGGGATCGACCCTTACTTCCATTGCTACATTAGTTTTAGAGCTTTAAAACTATTTTTGGGTGTCAACGCCAGCACACCACGTTTTTTTAGTCTAGAATGACTTTAATATCTTCATGTGAATAGTACAATTCTTGTACTAGATCGATATCAAAATCGTTTTGTTTGTCAGGAACGATTTGAATGTCGTTATGTGAAGCAATAAATTTTTCGTACTGAAACGACATATGTAACAACTATAGCAACATTTGTGTCATTCCCAAAAAATAACCATATAAAAGTTGTTTGTTTGTAGAAAAATAAAACGATCTCTGTAAGGTCAAAAACCACAATTATATAAAATGACTTCAATGTCGTTCCAATAGCACAAAGCAATAACATCATAAAAGAAGCAACAAATGATTTTATTGTCATCTCAATATCAAGACATTGATAGTACAATGATTATAAAATGTAATAAATCATTAAGTACAAAATAATTGGCTCTTGCAAGTGGAGCGAGTATATGACCTAATTCTTGCACTTACTGCATTCACGAGATGTACAATTATTACCTTCAACAGTTCCAAAAAACCTAATGCAATTTGTATCATGCAAGATGTTCAACTTTGTGCATTTAATAATGCTAAAATAAGAATTTATATCATCAACTGCAACAATAATTGCAGGCTTGGGTCATATTAATGTAAACAAAGCTCCAACATTCATCATCCTTGGGCTAGCAAGAGCAGTGCCATTTCCAGTCATGCCATTACCTCCATGGATACCCACAAACAAGAAATGAATATAAAAGTACTTCCATTATATGCATATGGCCTCCCATTTCCAAGAACCCAAGGATACGAACAATTGATTATTCAAGTCAAATAACTATATTTTCAAGAAATCAAGCACATATTAGTATATTTAGAACAAATAGGTTAAAAAAATCTAGAATTTGAATTCAAGTAGTCTAAGATTTTCAACACATAGGCTGCCTCCAACCAAGAAGAAACCAAAAATTGATTTTAGGATTTCATGAAGGAGAGAAGAAGATGATAAGGAAAGAAGAAAATTTGAGCTATTGACCTCCGGCAAGAAGAAATGGAACCCAAAATTGATTTAGGGCTAAATAGAAATATGAAAAAAGAATTAGGGAAATAATGTCTTTTTGTATACAAGGATATTTTAATCATTTACAAATTATATTTTTCATTTTTTGGTAGCCTTCTAACTAAAAAACATTGTTGTCGGACTTTTTAAACTAATAATTGGTTTGACTAGGCCTTTTAGATGAAAGCCCCAATACTTTTGGTTGTGGAGGTGGTGGTGGATTTGGGGTACAGGTGGTCGTTGTTGTTGTGGATTTGTGGTGGCTACGATTTGGGTGGTGTTGAAGATGTTAGAGTGGAATGAAGTGAGGTGGGTGGGATGAATAGTGTCTTGACCAGTTAATTGAATAATTTGTAACATATTTAATTTGTGATTGGCAATTAATAAATTTGAAATTTGTGACCAACAAATTGTTTTATATAATTGTGACATTGTGTGATTTGTGACTCGTATGTCACTATGATCATGAATTGTGTAATATTATAATCGTGACATGTTAATTAAATTATTGATTACAACATTTTAATAAATGTCACTAAATATGACCACTTGATTTTTGAAATTGTAATTATAACTTTTTTCCATTAATTTACTATGTTGTCACATAATATGATGATGGTGACCAATGATAAGAAATAACATTATTAAAAAATCAAGTGGGTGTGAAATGGTTTTATTAAGGCGTGTGAGAATCTGCTTGGGTTGCGGCATGCCAACTGATCTCCAAAAAATCATGGCAACTGCGTTTTTGGGAGACAAGAGTCGAGGCTTACTCTTCAAAATTAAGGCTCATTTGGTTCTTAAAATATTGGGTTAATTTAATTAATAAGTATTACTAAATATTAATATACTCCATAATTATCACAGTAGAACTTTATAAAATATTTGAGTTATATTAATTTGAAGACTATTTTTTAACAGAAAATCGTAGATGAACTAATGGTTAAACGACTTGGCCCGTGAACACATATGATTTTCTATTAGAAATGAACTCCAAATGAAGGAGTGATCTTACTAAATTATATTATGAAATGAGGTTATGAGTCTGAAATAAATTAAAGTTTTACACTAATTCAAAAGTTATATGACCATTAGTGAAATTAAGTCTCTCCCATCCCCCTAATTGAACTTTAATTTTGTTAGACTAATAACG
This sequence comes from Fraxinus ornus, assembly GCA_903798235.1. NCBI lineage: Eukaryota > Viridiplantae > Streptophyta > Magnoliopsida > Lamiales > Oleaceae > Fraxinus > Fraxinus ornus. The sequence continues at coordinate 9,866 of CAIGRF010078607.1, read as the reverse complement.
GAAATTCTAATATGATGTTTATTTTTCAATTGGAAAATCCTATTTCGACCAACGGATTGACAACTTGGCACATAGGCTCATAGGGTTTCCTTTGAAAAAGACCCAAATTATTTTACCAATATTAATCAAATATTTTGCAAAAGTTCAGTTGACAAAATGACACCAAATTAAACGAATAATGATATTAATTAGTACCAGTGATGCTAAAACATTAGTTTAGATGATTACACTTGATATGTTCAATTAAGTTATAAAGATATCATTTAATGTCATACAATTGTCATCTAAACTGGTACTTAGTGTTGAATAACATTCCTCAATCAAACCTCAGTGGTCATTAATGAAATCGAACCCGAAAATCATATATAAAACACTTGTTGAGAGAGAAGGAAAAAATAGAGTATATGGGTTCATGAAAAGGTAGCCATCCAAGATGACTGTCCCCCCATTGCATTTCCAAGGTAGGCCTACTTTGGCGCCGGTGTCTCCGCTTTGTATTGAACCTTTACTTAACATGCAATTGTGTCTGGTGTGTGTTTTAGAAAAGTATAAAGGGTTAATCTCAAAAAAGTGACAAAACGAAATATATACTTAGCCCTTTTAATTTTTTGTACTACAATGCAGGGCGGACACAGAATATAAAAGTTAGGGGGGGCACAATCGAACCTGTGAAAAAGTTGGGAGAAATTTTACACTCGAAAATTTAAGTAAAAAAAAAAATCATACCCTTTGTGATTTTGCATCCAAAAATTTACATGAGATATGACTTTTTCGGATGTAAAATTTCGAGAATTTTTGATGCCATATTCCATATAAAGTTTCCTAATAAAATGATGAAAATTACATTGAGAAGTTTATATTGCAAAAATAGTAAATGTTAATGAAATAATTGTTTTTTTTTTTTT
>CAIGRF010078592.1:8975-20316 GCA_903798235.1 Fraxinus ornus | reverse complement strand
AACGAAGATTGATTTTTCACCTACTGCGAATGGAAACCTAGGTTAACTTAAATCTTTCAATTTTCAAGGTACTTTCGGTCTCTAATAGTCCACATTTATTATTCTTTCCGCTACTTATATCATTTAATTCTATTAAATCTTTCAATTTACAGGTTTTGTAAGATTCAAGAAAATGTCTTGCTGTATAAGTGCCAGAAAATAAAAAGTCTAATGAGCCAGCAACCTTTGACCTAACCAAGAATCATAAATTCCATCAAACAGCATCTATATATTGCAGAAGGAATATCAAGGTACCCAGGTAAGCAATATGGCAGATGGTAAATTATCAAAAAAGGTGCAAGCAGAAATGAGGGACAAGAGATTCTTGATGAATCTACCTTCAGAGATTATTGTTGAAATTTTCTCGAGACTTCCAGCAGTAACAGTTATGAACTGCAAGATTGTTTGTAAGAAATCTCGCTGCCTACTCTCAACTCCTGAGTTTGCAAAGTTGCATCTTTCCAGATCAACTCTTTGCCTTGTTTCGTTCCATCACGATTTGCGTGGACGCAGAGAATTTTGCAGACTTTTCGAATTCAACGATGAGATTGATCATCATGATATACACTACAATCCAGTAATCAAATTTGAGCCCTCAGTATTGCATGACGTTTCGGGTCCTCCAACGCTAGTAGGTTCCGTTAATGGCTTGGTTTGCTTCCGCAATTTTGGTCTTATAAAAGATCAGCTATATGTATGTAACCCCATTACACGGGAGTATGTTATCCTTCCGTTACTCGAATGGTCTGGAGTATATTCTCCTCCTGTTGCATCTGGGTTTGGAGTAAGCACCATTAGTGGTCAATACAAAGTTGTTAGATTTCTTCACAAGCGTGTCTTTTATCCCACCATAGTTGCTCGCTCAAAAATTACAAAGTCTGAGTGTTCTGTTTACACAATTGGAACAGGTTCGTGGAGAAACATTGGGGGTGTCCCATTTGCATGTGAATATGTTTATAGTGATGTTGGTACATTTTTCCATGGAAATCTTCATTGGATGATAAAAGATTTAGAGGGCTCCAAGTTGATTTCTTGTTTTAATCTCGAGGAGGAGTCATTTCAGTCATTCCCCACTCCTTTCCATGGTGAAGAAAATAAAAAAACTTCCTATGATCTTGGAGTTATCTCAGGTTGTCTATGTTTAAGTGACAATACTTCAGACTTTGATATTGTCATCTGGGTGATGAAAGACTATGGAGTTGAGAAATCATGGGCCAAAAAATTTGTCATCGCGAAATCACCAGATTTTGCATGGCCCCAACTGAAGCATGTTCGTGCTTTAAACATTTTTAAAGATGGTGATATATTGTTAGAAGGAGAGTACTTGTTTTCCTACAATACTCAGGCAAAATCTGTTCGAAAGGTTGACATTATAGATCCTACTTATTACTTTATTTGGTCAATGCTTCACATCTCGAGCTTTCTTTCCCTTAAAGATTTTGTACTCGAGAATGTAAGAAAGTTCTAAGACCTGTGTTATGAAAACTAGTTGTATGACTTTAGCAAGTCTCTCCTCTAAATTTCCAATGTTGACTCAAGCTGCTAATTGTTGGCTTAATGGAAATATTTTGTCATATTTTCCGGATTCTGTTTAAGTATTTCTTGAAGGCTCGATTATTTTCTTTTACACAATTTAATAATGCAAATCATAATCTCAAGAAGAAACTGTTTCTCAAGTTCTTAGACATAACTAGGAAAGGATATAAACTTAAACTTCTCATTTTCCTGCTAACTTCAGAGTGTCTCTTGCAATACTTTCTGTGAGAACCAAGTCAAGGATCAACTTAACATTAAATGTAGTTCTTCTGGGGCATGCTCAAGTATTCCAAAGTTCTGAGTGTCGTGCTTGAGTATAACTAGGAACAGGATCATGGAGAGGCATTTGGGGCTTTACATTTGCGAATAAGAGCTGTTCTGTTGGTCTAGTTTTCAGGGGAAATCTTCATTGGGTGAGACGAGATCTACGAAGTTGTTTTTGATGCTTCAATGTGGAAAAGAAGGTATTTCAGCCATTTTTCCCTACTTTCTGGAGTGAATGACATAAAAGAACTCTTCTCATGTTGATCATTTGATAAACATTTTTAGGCTACAACTGGATCGTTTAATGGATTAGTTCCAGCTTGTTGGTCCCATTTCCACCACTCTGGTTGATAAATGAATCTTCATATTTTTTCTTGGTAATCATGCCGATGACTGGTAAACTATTTTCCTTTTAGCCCCTGTTTGGGATCCAACATTTATTTTTATTTTTATTTTTTTGAGAAAATGTATTTTGGAATACTATTTTTTTTTTTTAAGAACGTGTGATTAAAAAAGAAAGAAAATGTTTGGTTAAGAAATGAGAGAAAATGTGTTAAAATTATAATGAGGCTCAAACGGGGTATTAATTTCACTCCGAGACTATTTTGCACATTCTATTCAACTGGTGGTATTCATTGATCTGTAGTGTGAAAATTTGAAGTTGTGTAAATTTTGGATTTCTTGATTAAATAAATCAAAATAAATTTTTTTTATCACATTTCTCCTCTTCAAATAATTTCGAATCTATTTTGTGATTCTGATCCTACAACCTAGATAAAAAAAACTCATTTCAAATAGTATCGGGGTCATATTTTGCATGATTGGAAAATGAGACATTTCAGGCTTTGAGTTTTTATCAGGATGATGGTATATTGCTGTCATGGGAAGACCACTTGTTTTTCTAAAATTATCATAGCAACACTGCAAATGGTTGACACAATTCCTTGTTCCTCTATTCAGTCAATTCTCAAACTTTATTTCACTTAAAGATTTTGCACTAGATAAAGTAAGGATGTTCTAAAGCCGAGTCATCAAAATTAGTTGTAAATAAACGTTAGCTAATGAACAACGATATGGAAACGTTACCGTGCTCTCCATGATGTTTGTCCTATGTTTCCATATATAAATTAATTATTTCCTTATCAGTTTGACTGCATAATTAACCTAAAACATTTCGTTTCTAGTTGATTGTAACCCTATATATCCGCTCGATCAACTCAATATTGAAACTCGTATATGTACTTGTTTAAAATATTTGAGGCTGATGTAAAGATGTTAGTCTTGCAATTGTTGAGCAATGAAATGCATAGCGCAACTTATAATTTTAAGAGTTGATGTTCATAGCGCAACTCAATGCAAGTGAAAAGATGGTGTATCACAATTTCATCAAAAATAAATAGTTATAAGCGAAGAAAAAATGTTGAATTTTTAAGGTTAATAATTGAGACAGAATGAAGCCTGAAAATATTCCAAGTTGATTGAGACAAGGGCAAGCTAACAATAATCATGGACCAAAGAATTTATCATCAGTAAATGCCAGATTCTGCATGGTCGAGACATTTTACATTTTGCGCTTTAAAATTTGTTCTTAGAGGGATACAACCACTTGATGTTATTTTCTCTTTTAATTATTTCTTTCATAGTTTATAATCTATCATTACACATCTTGTGAAAGATGTTATGTAAAATGCTACAAGTGCGAAATTAAGCTTTGTGGGACTGAATAAATTTCGAAAGGCAAGAGAAATACCTGATGTTTCAAGTCTAGTTTAAATACTGTAGTTACTTGAGGGAGACTAAATCAATTATCAAACTTTATTCGTTCCTTTTTCGATCAGACTCCAAACGTTGGCTCTGCCATTAAGCATTGAGGAAAGAAACTTGTGAGGTGTCTTCTGAAGTATCCCTTTCTTTTTCTGAACGTCCTAGGAAAGATTACTGTTAAAATATCATACGAAGTTCAAATGTACTACAATGTTATACTGTACAAGACAAATTGTATTAAGTCCAGGAATAATCTTCGATCAAATACATATGTTTGATTTTGGATCCATTGTAATTTCTGGGATTTATTTTGTCTGTTTTTCATTGATAATTTTTTGTGCTTTATTAATTTCATTCAGAGACAATTGGGCACTTTTGAATAGAACTGATGTTCATTGATCTGTAGTGTGATAATTGGTTGTTTTGTGTTAACTACAAGTTGAATTCTTGATTGAATAAAATAACGTCGTGCTCGTTAGAATGATTAACGAGTTACAGATGATGTTCATCAAGTGTAATTGTGTTGTTCTTGTATAGTCCTCGCACCAATTGACCAACAACTAATGCATGATACCTTTCGTTCGAGTTCATTTCGTAATTCGTTTGGTGGTTGAACTAGATGCAAAGTTCTATTAACTTATCTTGATTCCAATTTAGCCATATCTTTCATTCTACTCAATATTGGTCTGCGCCATGAACCCGGCCCGACCTCTCAATTATATTCAGTTTAGTTTCTACCAATACTTTAGAAAGATACTGTGCAAAATGCTCTAACTGTGAAGTTTAGCAATTTCAGAATTCCACCATAAAAATGATATCGTCAAAAAGGGAAGAACAACTAGTTTACCTGAGTTAGAGCATCTTCAACAGTCAACCTTTAAAATTATATTTCAAAAGACTCTAATATACTCCATATAAATAAATGCATATTTTAGATAGTCAACTCTTAAAATTATGTTTCAAAAGATTATTTAAATTAAAACATTCTCTGTAATTAAATGCATTCAAAATATTTTAATGGAAAAAATAATATGATAATTTGGATGGAAACTGGTGAAAATAAAATATAAGGAAAAACAATAAATATATTTTGGGAGTGGTATATTAAGTGTTAAATATAAAGAGTGCGTTGGAGTACTTCAAAAATTTTACTATCTAAATTTATAGATGCTTAGCCTTCTTGCCCAACATCAGGTTCAGGAGTTTGTGGTTTTGGACTTCTGTCGGCTCAAGATGCCTGTGCTATCTCAATTGTGTATATTGTATGCATTGCACTGACGGGAAACTGAATATATTAAGGCCTTAATATTGGCTACTCTGGAAATACTTATGAAGAGAAAAAATGGGATTTATGTGGGAAATTCTGATGCATGATCCAAGTTTTGGTTTATCCATACGTGTTCCATATTTTTTGCCAACATTAGCTCTGTTCTTTGGGTTACTTGTGCCAATCTCACTTGAAAGAACAAATTAATTGTCTGAATCTCGCCGACCAACCTTGGGCACGTTAAGGGTCGTGTATGGGTCAGTTGTGAGTCTTTCTGATTACTATAGAGCCAATTTTGTCCGAGGATTCTTATTTTTTTCCAAAATAAGTAAACGTTAAAAGAAAATGTTGTGCTAGATGACTCGCTCGGAACAACATGTACTAGACCCTCAACATGCCAATGTGGATATAATCATATATACAAATGCATGTTTTACTAAGACAAGAACTCATCTAGTGCATGCAAGCATGTCAATATTTTAGTAGTATAAACTCATTAAGGTGCATCAAATATGATATAAAGATTTAAAATTTTCAATTTCCCATTTTTACTTCTTGTTGATTTCTTGGAAATTCTGGGTCCGTTTGCAAGAGTGGAATTTGAGTGAAAAGAAAATGAATTTCAGAGAAATTAATTGCCTAGAATTGTTTTACTGCGAATTGTCAATTAATTGTATTTGATTAATATAATTTTTCACGTGGAAAATATTGAAATTTTGGATCTTTTGTATTAATTTGACTTTATTTTACATGAAAAAAAAACTAAAAAATCATTTTCCCATCAAAGTGGTGGGAAAACCAGTTCAATGAAAATCTGGAAAAAAAGGGTCGCGTGGGGGGGGGGGGGGGGTGCGGAAATGTTTTGCCAAGAAAAAATTGGCTACCAAACAAGAAAAAAATTTGGAACTTGAAAAATATCCATGGAAAATAGTAAAGATCAAACATGGCCGATGTGTGAGAGGAGAGGAACGATCTCAGCTTAAAGAACATTTTTTAGGCTTATACATGAAGCAAAGATGTCATGTTTCATTTGTATATGAAGAGGGATTCCAATTCCAAGACAAGTAATTTTATTTAGTCCTAGATTTTGCCAGCCAGCCAAAAAGCTAAGTAGACACCTAGTTGGTCAAAAACTCTCACCTAATTCCACGTTAATCCCAAGATTTTCCCCTAAAGTGTATCGTTCGCTTTGTAATGTTTATCAACTAACAATACTATCAATTGTCTCGAAGATTCACTGTTGCATGTTACTCAGCGAACTCTACTACTAAAGATTTTGTAACGTGCTTATAATTAGAGAACGAGTTATCTTCAAATGTCTATAGTAGAAAACAAGTTATCTTCAAATGTCCATAGTCGGAGGCATTGTGCTAGGATGACTGTAGTTGGATTCATTGTTCTCGAAGGAATGTAGTTAGGGGTGGTGTAAATTATCGAACCGAAATTGTCACGTGAGTTATTAAGCTCTTGTTTGGTATTGATTAAAATCAAATGTTAATTTAAATTAAAGTCAAACAATCAATATTAATCATATATTTTATTGATTCTACAACTTTTCAACCACATATTTCTACTTTTAATCTCCACCAAACAAATGCTAAATTTTTTTGTTGAAAAATACTTTCTATTTTGGGAAATACAAATAGGATTTAAAATAATGTTGTCTAGAGCCCGTTTGGTACCGATTAAAATTCAATTAAAATTGAAAATATAATCTTGATCCCACTTGTCTAATAAAAGTCAACAATAACAATTAATTTTTTAATTTTAATCCGATTTTAATCAGTGACAAACAGGCTCATAATCTATTATGTTTATGTAAAACAATCGTACAATTTATAGGGACACCCTAATCATTTTTAATAAACACAAGCCAGAACCTAAATAGCAAACAGAAGTGAAAGAAAAAAAACAGAGAAATTCGCGATATCGAGAGAGAGCCACGGGTAACGTCGCCTCGAATCGTTTGCGCAGCCGCAGATCGGCAATGGCTGCCACCGGAAAACCTATTTCCACCGCCATTTCATCGTCTCCGGTGGCCACTTTCGATTTCTCTGCAGACTCGAAGCCTCCGAGACTTGCCCTCACAGCCGATCAGCTCCGCAATTGCTCTGAAGCTCTCAAGTTCTTTAAAGCAAAAAGGTTCGAGTCTCCTCAAACCATCCGCCAGGAGTTCCTAACCTTGCAGGTATATGTCCATACTGATACACGCACATATCTGTCATTGAAAAATCTTATTGAGGTAGTAAGTTTGTTGAGTTTCAAGCAAAAGTATATATATATAGAATAATTATCTATAAGAACTGAAGTTTCATTTTGGAACTTTAATGGCTATTTTTAAGTGAATTATGCTAGTTGTACATTGCTGGATGAATTTGAATAAGCGTTGTTAAAATCGATGGCCCAAAGTGTTGCATCAAACGTCATCCATGATGTCAAACTTAGCAAATCGATTTTTAAGTATTAGGAAAATGATGAGAAAAGGCAGGGGATTGAATAGTTTTTAAGTTGGCGAGTATTTTTTTCTTTTCTTTCCCTGTTTTTGGGTTTCGTGTGTTTTATGGCCAAGCAATTAAGAAAGATTCATTTTTTTTCTTGAAAAGCGAACCAAATTATAACTGCATCTTTAAGGGACTCCAGCATCTTATGTGTAATAGTGAGTATTTTTAATTTAGAGAGTAATAGTTTTTCAATGAATATTTATTGATTTATCTTTATCTCTTATTTAACATAATTTTTTTATATGTTATTGGCCAATCAATTCAATCGTGATTTGAATAATTTAAATTGTAAAGTATTTATCAAATGCAATCATTGTTAATTAAGAATAGATAGTGATTTAATTTGGAGAGCCAAAGCCACTCTTCTTGGAGCTTTTTTTAAGCATTGACTTTTTAAAATAAAGAGTATTTTTTGCGTTTAGAGAGTGTTGAAGATGGTCTAAGAGATTTGAAGTCCTGGTGAAATTTTGCTCATGGATTTACAAAATGAGGAAGAATTTATTTTTTCTGAATTTCTTGTGTTAAGAAAGACTCATTTTTTTTTGAAAGGTGAACCAAATTATAGGGGCATCTCCAAGAGACTCGAGCATTTTATGTATAATAGAGAGTATCTTTAATTTAGAGAGTAACTTAGTTTATGCACCTAGACAATGCTCTATATTTTGGCTCTTTATTTTGTTTTTTTTCCAATGAATATTTATTGATTCATATAATTTTTTTATATGTTAATGGCAAATCAATTCAAACGTGATTTGAATAATTTAAATTGTAGAGTATTTATTAAATGCAATCATTATTAATTAAGAATCAATAGTGAGTTAATTTGGAGAGTCAAACTCACTCTTTATTTTAAAAAGTTAAAATAAAGAGTCTCTTGAGCTTTTTTAAGCATTCACTCTTTAAAATAGAGAGTATTTTGCGTTTAGAGAGTTTATTGGAGATGATATAAGAGATTTGGAAGTTCTGGTGAAATTTTGCTCATGGCTTTACAAAATGAGGAAGAATCCTTTTTTTTTTTTTCCTGAATTTCTTGTGTTTTATAGCCTCTCAATAAGAAAAGATTCATTTTTACTTGAAAAATGAACAAAATTATAAGAGATCTGAAGTTTTGGGGAAATATTTAATCATGCCCTGACCAACTAAGAAATTTGATTTTTCAAAAAGTAGTTTTAGGAAATAACAGAGCACAAACCAGAGGGGAGCGGTTTAGTAGAATTCATTTTAGTAGATTTGGCGGATTTCTCCAATACAAAGTGAAATATTCAATACTGCCCCTTGAAATTAGGTTCTATGTCCTTTTGGTTACTGAGGCTGCCATGATAGATCCGAATCGCAGAAGTTTGCCAACTGTAATAAAAAGCTAACAGTATAGCTTCCACTTTAATTATTCTCTAATATTAGTAGATTATGCCAAGCTCACCTTTTGTTTTGACTTGATGGATATTCAAGGCATGTCTATATCTGGTCAATCCTGTTGAATTTGGGAGGGCGAGATTAATTCTTCCAGATTCAATGGAACGATAAAGTCAAATGACATATTTGATAGAGTTTTAAATTGTGTGTTAACTAACCGCAACCCTCCTCCTTTGGCCGGCTTGGGACCGGCTGTGGAAAACATAGTGAGAGTTAGTACGATTAGTCTGTGAGAAGAGCAGAATTAGTATTATCTCATAGACGTATTTTGCATTTTTATGGACGTTGAGGAATTAATGGTGATAATGACCTAGAGTGGGATATATGGGACTGATATGCGATATGTTTGATGTCTGCATGAATGTCCACATACATGATACACCTAAGATTTTTGGCTCCCTTGGATACCTGCAAGTTGTGCAGTTTTACCGTGTTCCTCGTCAATCCATTCTTGTTACTGAATGATGTATTTTCACTTCGCAATTTAAGTTCCCTAGAAGCTAACCATGATTATGTCATTACTTGGGCAAATAAGCAAAATTCTCTCTATTATTGCAAGAAATTATTAGTGTACTGCATCTGTGTTGCATCTGTAATGAAACAGAGCTCTGTCCTTTTTTTACATGGTCTTCCTGTGAAGGTAAGTTGACATGACCAATTCTATTTATGATGTTGCTAAATAGAAGTACTTCACTTCAGTATAAGCTGTGTAGAACATTTATTTATTTTTATTTTGTTGCAGGCGAATAGGATGAAATCTTTGGACATGAGGAATAGATGTACAGTAGCTCTCGACAGTGTAAATTATAGCAAGAACCGTTACACTGATATCATACCATGTATGCCAATCCAGCAACATATTTATATTTATCAAATATCTTTAAGTTGTATGTTTATCTTTCAGGATTAATTCTCTTGACTTTCATTGTTCCCAGATGATAATAACAGGGTTATTTTGAAGCAGTGTAAAGATTACAGACCATCAGCTAGGGGTTATATAAATGCAAGCTTTGTCACGGTGTTTTTCTGAATCCTTTATTTGATATGAACGTTCCAATTTAAAGCAGACTAGTACAGAAAAAAGTTTGATTCTATTTATTTCAATTTTTTACTATTTCTAAACTGATTGTTTTTATCGCAGACTTCGGAAAATGTTTCTCGGTTTATTGCAACTCAAGGTCCACTGCCACACACTTTTGAGGACTTCTGGGAAATGATAATACAGTATCGCTGTCCCGTCATTGTGATGCTTACCAGGTTGGTCGACAATTACAAGGTACACAATTTTGATATTCATTGGCATAAGATCAAAAGTAATCCATCCTTTTGAGAACAATTACTTTCTTGGTAGCTTCCTCTGTATCTAGTCATGTATAGAGCAAGTAAACCTTTTTTCACGTTATCAATACATTACTGTTAATTTTTTATGATTTTTTTTCTTTCAAATTTTCTTATGATATTCATACTTATAACTAAACAATAAGCAGACAGTGAAGTGTGGAGATTATTTCCAAGCTGAGGATGGACCAAGAGAGTTCGGCAACATCTGCATAGTCACGAAGTGGATACAAACAACAGATACTTCATTAGTGTTGCGACGTTTGGAAGTGAATTACAAAGAGGTGAGAGGCGGTCTACAAATGTAAAAGTTTTTAAAGAACCTTCTTCGGTTTATTGTCTTATTGTATTATCTCTTATAGAAAAAGAGTGGACCATTAATTAGAAATTATATCTCCTTTATTCAAATATTTTGACTAATCAAAGAACTCAAAAGGTTGAGATTTCCATGGTTTCAAGCAATTGGACCAAGACTTGTAGAAAGCTCAAAATTTAGTACCTTTCTTTGCAGACTTAAAAACATAATTAAAATAAAATTATGATCCATGAACATTGGATGTCAGCTTCCTGTTGTACTACCTATAATTTCCAAATTAATCGAACTCGATTGCTTTATGAATTGAAACACTGGATTATTTGGAGTAAGAACAGCGAATCTTCCATTAAGCAATTAACCAAATGTGTGAGTTCCAAGCATTTTAAGCACATATTTGAAGGACTTCTAATTTTGTTTATCCTATTACTCTGATGAACCTCTATGTTGTCTTCTCATGTATATGCTTGGCAACATATTGTTATACTATTGGGAACTAAGAACTTTCCTTTTCATTTTTATTTTCCTTAAACAACTTATTCTTTCTACATTATAGTTTGTTTTCTATTCATTCTCTCTGTCTATTCTCTTTTCATCTTTCCATAATAACTGAAGCATACATGCTCGAGCATCTAGTGTATGACAGACTCTCTTTCTCTCTCAGCAATTTGTTTAATCTTTTTGATTAGTTGTGACCAAACTTAAGTCATCTTATTTTTCTGCAGTCCGAGGAACCATCTTTGTCTGTTCTTCACATTCAGTATCCAGAATGGCCTGACCATGGAGTTCCGAAGGATACTGTTGCTGTTCGTGAAATTTTGAAAAGGGTATACGGTGTGCCACCCAGCCTTGGACCAATTGTTGTTCATTGCAGGTTTGCACCCCCCCCCCCCCCCCCCCCCCCCC